>VMDO01013800.1:0-56895 GCA_007922755.1 Pedetes capensis | reverse complement strand
TTGGATGTGCATAAATCATCTAAGGTTCAGACCTGAAATGTGGATTGTGATTTGTTAGGTGTGGAAAGAGGTATGCAGTTCTGACTTGTTCTTAGGGGAGGTGGAAGCTGCCAGCCTCAGACCAGCTTGAGGCAATGAGGGTGTGCCATTCCTTTAACTCGGTGCTCCCCAGGTGAGGCTGAAAGAAGCCACGTGGGGTACTTGGCAACCACGAAGATCATCAGCCACTTCGTGGAATTTCTGATTCGGTAGGCATACGCTGAGGCCAAGGGGATGCATCATTTTAACAAGTTCTAGGCAACTCTTATCCCTTAGGACGATTGGGAATACTGCTCTGTCATGTCATTTAGTTTGCAGGACACACTTTGGCTTCCAGAATTCTGCGCTGTCCATAAGCGCCACCCTTTCCTTGTCCCCCTATCCCTCAGCTGGTGAGCTAGCCCCTGACTTTGCAGAGAAAACTCAGGGGGGTGGGCATGCACCCATACAGTTTGTGGGTAACCCCTCTTGTGCTGGTTCACTTCCCTCTATCCTTGGAGAATAAGGTGCCTCATCCACCTTCACCCATCCTCTCCCCGTCTCTCAGTCCCCTTTTCCGATGGCAGCCCCCCTTCTGGGCTGTGTCTTCCACTCTGCCACACTCCTGGCCCCTACATTGCTTGCGCAAACTCTTCTCTCCAAAAATCTCTCTCTTCTTATACCTTATCTTCCCTCTTCCCTTTATCACCAAGCTTTTTCTTCTTGTCACATACCTCTGTATCCTATTACACTATAATCAAACAATTGATGCATCTATGTCAATAAACATACTTTTAAAACTTCTTAAGAAGACCTTTGTCCTGAAATCATGGGAGACGTATAGAGGAGTTACAAAAAAATAGTATGGAGAATTTGTCCAGTTTTTTTCTAATGTTACCATCTCATGGAATCATGGGATGTTTGTCAAAACTAAGAAATTAACATGGTATAATACTATGCACTGAATTGTAGGCTTTATTCAATTTCACTAGTTTTTCCACTAATGTGCAAAAGTGTGTGTCTTTAATGATATAATGCCTACATTCATCATTCATTTAAAAATTAGAAAAGTACAAACATAAAGAGAACAACATTGTGGTCACCAAAACCTACCACTCAGATAAAACTATAGACACCTCAGTTTATTTTATTGTTTCTTTTGCGATGCTATATCGATGTAAATACAGAAACACACACAAATATACTCATTCTGTCCTACAATCTACTTTTCCCACTAAATAGTAAACTGTAATGCCTTCCATGTTAGATCCTAACATTTATTTTATTTTAACTTTTTGTCAGATAATAGGTTCACATGGCTCAACATTCGAAAGGTAGAAAGGAGTACTTAGCAAAAATCTCACTCACATCCCTACTTCCAACTTGCTCAATACTTTTCTCTCCAACACTATTGTGAAAATAAAAATGCTAAAGGCAAATCCTGGGATAAGTAAGCTATGATTTCATTCAGCTATTCCTTTATTACCGAATACTTAGGTTGCTTCCAGTAGTTTATGTTATAAATGGCACTGATTTACCACCCTTATGCATCTTTTTTGCCCAGTTGCCCAATTGTTTCCTTAGAATAAATTCTTATCAGTTAAAGGGTTGACACTTTGGGGGTCATGGTCTTTGATTTCAAACTGCTTTCCACAAAGATTATACACCACCTCCCTGTACCCAGGCCCACCTATGTTATCAGATTGTACCAGGCATGTGAATCACCTTGCTACTGCTTTTAATCTGCCTTTCTTTGGTAACAAAGTCGGCTGGGTCATGTTTATTCCATATCTATTATGGACAAATTTCTTGGAAAGTGACCTCAGATGCCTCCTCTTCTTCACTCCACACTGAGTCATTGACTCCTTCCAGTCTGATCTTAACTCCATCCCTCCCCTGCCAGGATGTTCCAGTCACATAAACATCCAGCCAAACAGACTCTTTCCCTTCTCATCCTGCTTCATTTCCTTGTCCCTGAACATTATAGATCAAGTCATGCTTCTGTTAGTGAGCGTTACAGTCCAGGCCATTCTTTAAAAACACTTTATGGTTGTTAGACTGACTCTGTTTTTCTTAAATCTAGCTTGGTTTATGGACCTTACAATATGGTGTGTGCAGCTGGAGTCTTGACAATCACACAGTCACGTAACCACCACCATTACCATAATATAGACGCTTTCCACCACCCCCAAAGTTCCCTTGCATCTCTTTGCTGTTGATCCTTCCCCGACCCCCAGCCCCTGGAAACCTCTAATCTGCTTTTTCTCACCATAATTTTGTCTTTTCTAAAATCTTTTATAAATGGAATCATACAGTATTTGGTTTTTTATTTCTGGATTCTTTCACTTGGCAGAATGTTTTGAAGATTCATCAATGTTGTTGCAAGCTGCGGGACTTCACTCTTCTTTGTTCTGTTGTATAGATACAGCAGTTGGCTTATCCATTCTCAAGTTGACAGGCTTTGGGTTGTTCCCAGGTTGGGGCTGTTTTGAACACAACTGTTAAGAACATTCAAGTAAATTGGAACATAATAAAAAGCAAAAGGAAGCTTAGCAGGGAAGGGACAATTTAGGGAGTGGAAAGAAGGAGGGAGGGTTCAAGCAAAAAGAAGCAACGATGGGAGAAGACAGAAGGGGGAGGAGGGACAAGGAAGAGCGAGGTCAAGGAGAGAGGTCAACCTCAGAGTAAACAGCCCAACTTTAATAGTTCAGGAAATAATTATAAGAATACCAACAATACTGCGGACAATGTAAAAAGATAGATCACTACAGAAAAAAGTGTGGACTTAAATCATAATTGGAATGCAAGGGTATATAGAAAAATAATCCTACAAAAAGACATACAACGTAGAAGAGAGACCATTGGTGTAGGAGTGGCGGGGAGGCGGTGCACAAGAGGGTAAGGGGAAACTTATCTGTGCAATGTACAATGAAACGCATATATGGAAATGCCACAAACAAATGCCTGTCCGAATAAAACACATTAAGTTGTACATTAAAAATTTCTGTTAAAAAAAAAAGAATATTCAGGTACAACTGTTTCTGGAAATGCAGGTTTTCATTCCCATTCTCTTGCCTAGATTCCTATGAGTGAGATCACTGGTTTTTGCAGCGGTGAGTGTTTGTAAGAAACCACTAGCTTGCTTTCCAAAGTGGCTGTGCATTTCACGTTCCCACATTCCAGTGGGGGATGTCGATGGTAAGAGAGTCTATGCCTGTCGGGGAGCATGAGGCATATGTGAG
Organism: Pedetes capensis; assembly: GCA_007922755.1. Lineage (NCBI taxonomy): Eukaryota > Metazoa > Chordata > Mammalia > Rodentia > Pedetidae > Pedetes > Pedetes capensis. The sequence continues at coordinate 53,635 of VMDO01013800.1, read as the reverse complement.
GTTTCCAGCTCTTTCACTCTTCACCAGCAGTTGACATCATCCATCTTTATCATTTCAGCCCTATTAATAAGTATGTGCCTGCCGCTGTAGCCCCGTGGCATCCAATCCCATCAGATCTTGGAAGCCAAGCAGGGTCTTGTCTGGTTAGTACTTGGATGGGAGACTGCCTGGGAACACCAGGTGCTGTAGGCTTGGGAGAAGGACCTGGCAACCCACTTCCAAAAATCAATCTGCCACTGAAAAACCCTATGAACAGCAGAGAAGCACTGACAATAGTGCTTCACCTGTTGTACACAGGGTTGCTATGAGTCGGATGCAAACTCGACGGCACCTAACAACAACAACAACAAGTATGTGGGAGAAGGACCCGGCAACCCACTCCCAAAAACCAATCAGCCATTGAAAATCCTATGAACATCAGAGAAGCACTGGCAATAGTGTTTCATCTGCTATGCATAAGGTTGCTATGAGTTGAACACTGACTTGACAGCACCTAACAACAACAACAACAATAAGTATGTGATGCCATCTCATGGTGGGTTTAACGTGTATGTCCCCACAGATAATAATGTTGAGCATCTTTCCAAACTGCTTATTTGCTACTTAAACAGGGATATCCTCCTAGGTTAAGTTTTTTACTTTAAAAAAAATAGGGTAGTATGCTGTTGTTCTTAGGTGTTGTTGAGTCGTATCAGACTCATAGTGACCCTCATAGGGTTTTCAATGGCTGATTGTTTCAGGATTGCCTTGGGAGTGGATTGCCATGTACTTCTCCCATTTTTGCAGTGCTGGGAATTGAACTTGGGACCTCAGAGACTGCAGAGCAGCACTCCACCAGCTGAGCTAAATCCCAGCCCCTAGGGAAATATAGCCTGCAGCCATAGCCCTGTGGCATCTGATCCCATCAGATCTCAGAAGCTAAGCAGGGTTGGGCCTGGTTAGTACCTGGATGGGAGACCTCCTGGGAACACCAGAAGCTGTAGGCTTGGGAGAAGGACCTGGCAACCCCCTCCCAAAAATCAATCCGCCATTGAAAACCCTATGAACGGCAGAGAAGCACTGACAATAGTGTGGAGGAGTCGTGGAGGAGTCAGCTGGCCACACTGCTTTCCTCTGTCTATCTGGGATTTTAAAGCACAGCTTCAAGCCAGGCGAGATGGTGCATGCCTGTAATCCCAGCGACTTGGAAGGCAGAGGCAGGAGGATTGAAAGTTTGAGACCAGAGGCAGTCTGTGTAATTTAGTGAGACCCTGTCTCAAAAAGTAAAAAAAAAAAAAAAAAAAAAAAAGGCACTGCGGGTGCAGCTCAGTGGTCCAGCACTTGCAGAGCATGCAAGAACAAGGCCCTGGGTTCAACCCCCAGTACTGCAAAACAAATTTAAAAAAAAAAAAAGCACAGCTTCAGAGGATGCCCATGACCCAGATCTGGTTTGCTCCTGTCCTTGCCCTTGCCCCTGCCTCTGCCCCTGCCCTTGGCTTTGCTCCTTGCCTTTGCCCTGCACAGTGAATTCCAAATGGCCCCTGCGCTCCGTTCTCAGGGCACCAGCCAGCTTGGAGGGCTCAGTTCCCTCCACACCACCACTTGTCTTGCCCCCTGGGCCTGTGGCAATGTCCACCGGCTGAATTCCAACATTCTTTTCTCCTCATCAACCAGTATCAAGTCCGGGTTCCCTAAAGTAGGCCATAAATTCTTTCAGTCAATAATCTGCGACAAGCTGGCATGGTGGCGCACGCCTATAAGCCCAGCAGCTCGGGAGGCAGAGGCAGGAGGATCGCAAGTTCAAGACCAGAGGCAGCCTGTGTAACTTAGTGAAACTCTGTCTCAAAAAGTCAAAAAAATGGACTGCAGGTGCAGCTCAGTGGTCCAGCACTTGCAAAGCATGTGAGTGCGATACCCTGTGTTCAACCCCAGGACCAGAAGAAAAAAAAAAGATAATAATCTTCGACAGGCACTAGGCAGGAGGTGAACACTGTGGAGCCCTGTATCTCACGTGAACTTGGCTCTACATAGATATTTTTTGAGTGAATGGGTGGGTGTCGCTCATGCCCTGCCAACTCTAGTCCCCAGGGGAAGACAGGCCGGTCGGCAGAGTGAGGGTTCCAGGTGATCAGCTCTATGGCTGGCGGAGAACATGAATTTCCAAGAGCACCACAGAGGGCTTCTGCGTGGGGGATCTTCCTGGAATGCTTCCTGGAGGAAGCAGTGTTTGAGCTGAGCCCCGAGGCATGGCTTGGTGGCCAAGTGAGGGAAGATGAGGCAAAGGGAAAGCAAGGTTTACCAAAAGACAAACCAATGGAAAACACGGAAGGGTTCCACTCACGGCAGTCCAAAAATGTATAGGAGTTTTGGCAAGATACACTGAGCTTGAATCGGATGGGAGGTAGGGGCTGCCAAAGCATGGTTTATTCCGGGAAAGAGAAAAGTCCAAGCAAAGGAGAAATGAAGGCCAGGTATGGTGCCACACACCTATGATTCCAGCACTTACTGGCAGAGGCAGGAAGACCTCAAGTTCAAGGCCAGCCTGGTCTACATAGTGATACCCTGTCTCAAAACAAAGAATAAAAAGAAGAAAAGAAAAAGCAAAGAAAGGAGCAGAAGGAGGAGGAGGAGGAACCAAAATACCCCTATGTACACCTATGATGTTTTCCGACTCCAAAGGGACACATTAGACCATGGGGCAGTTGGGGAAGCAAGGATTAAGCCTGCAAAAGTCACCACCAGTGCCTCCTCAAGCCAATAGCTGTGCTACATTAGACAGGGGTGCTCCCAAGCATGGCCCCTCAAAGGCCAATTAGTCTTGTTAAAGACGGTGTCCTTACCAGAGGCAGTCTGCATAATTTAGTGAGACCCTGTGTCAAAAACTAAAAAAATGGCCTGGGCGTGCAGCTCAGTGGTCCAGCACTTGCAGAGCATGCAGGTGTGAGGGCCTGGGTTCAACCCCCAGGACTGAAAAAAAAAAAAAAAAAGATGGCGGCGTCCTTGCCCCGAGTTAAATCTGATTCCCACAAAAATCAAGAAAATAAAAAGAAGGCATTTGTCATAAAGGAGACATACCCAACCGCATCTACCTGGCATCAAGGTTGCCCCCGCCTTATCTATACCTGGATGATTTTTTAATAGGGCAAAGTGAAAGCACAGTAAATAGAAACTTTTCCCTCATTCTTTTGTCTGGAGCAAAAATATTTAAACAGACTGTTTAACCCATCTTAACACTCTGGTGTTGAGCAAACACGGACCTCCTCTGCAAAAGTGGGCAAATAGAGAAGAATGATTGGGTAGACACAAAGATCTAACAGGTCAAAAGGATACCGATGGCAGGGATTAGAGCGAATGTCCATGGCTAAGCCACCCTTACTGCCCAGGGGACAAAGGTGAAGGGGAAATTCTTTGCTAATTTATAACCTTCACAAGATTTGAGGCTATTGAATCTCCAAAGCCATTCTTAATAAGAAACATAATCCTAGGACATAAAAATATCCTGGAGGTGGAAAATGTACCTATTGGGTCTAAAAAGTCAATGGACGTGATTCTCAGAAGACAGTCGCATAAAGTCAAGCTGGTGAACCTAAAGAGCGGATATAAAAGTGATTTCAAGGGCCGGGCGCGGTGGCGCACGCCTGTAATCCCAGCGGCTCGGGAGGTGGAGGCAGGAGGATCGCAAGTTCGAGACCAGAGGCAGTCTTCATAATTTAGCGAGACCCTGTCTCAAAAAGTAAAAAAAAAAAAATGGGCTGAGGTGCAGCTCAGTGGTCCAGCACTTGCAGAGCATGCAGGCGTGAGGCCCTGGGTTCAACCCCTAGTACCGCAAAAAAAAAAGTGATTTCAAAACCCAGAGAGAAAAGATGAGGGAGAAAAGATAAGCAGATTTGGAAAAGAGACTTAGTGGACAAATGTACACACAAATTGTTTCCCAAAAGAAGATAAGAAGAGCATAGAAATTGACTCGCATGATTGTGGAGGCTGAGAGGGAAGGGAACGGGGTAGTTTCAGTCAGAGTCTTTGAAGAACTGATGGTTTGAGCTCTGGTTAAAGTCTGAAGCCTTCAGCACTAGGAGCGCCAACCCTGTAAGTCCCAGTCTAAGGACAAAAGTAGACCAATGTCTCAGCTCAAATAGGAAGGAAGACCGAACTCTCCCTTCCCCACCTTTTTTTTTTTCCTATTCATGTCCTCAGTGGAGCAGATGATGCCCACCCACATTAGCAAGACCACTCTACTGTCCTAAGTCAACCAATTCAAATGCTAATATCGTGATGAATCACCTCACAAACACACCCAGCAAGAATGCTTTGACCACTACCTGGGCACCCAGTAGTCTAGTCAACTTGATGTATAAAATTAACCATCACACATACGCCATCATTTTCACAGTATCCTATTGGTTACACAGACTGGCCCTATTCATTATGGGAGAACAAAGGAGAATACTCAAGGGCAAAAATACCAGAAGGTAAGAATCACTGTCAACCATCTTGGAGGCTAATTACCACAGACCCAGACTTAGCCTTAACCCTAACCTCAATGTTACATCTGTCCCCCTAAGTAGAAATCTAAGTGGGGTAGGGGGAAGAAGTGTGTGTGTGTGTGTGTGTGTGTGTGTGTGCGTGTGTGTGTGGTAAGGTGCCCTGGGACATGGTTGGTGCTGGAAAAGAAAGTTGATGCTCATTAATGGGTAACTTGAATGCCAGCCTGAAGCATTTGGCCCTGAGTCTCCAGACATGGGTGTCATGGAAAATTTTTGAGCATTTGGAACATGATCATATCTCTTTCAAAGTCATAGTCTATTAACACCGTGTCAAACAGCAGATGAAAGAAGAGATGGGGATAGGTTAGGTGGCTACTGCAGTGATCCAAGCAAGAGTTCATGAGGACCTGAACTAAATCAGTGGCAGCAGAAGTAGAGAAGCAATGATACATTCAAGAGACGTCTCCAAGTGAGAGGGAGGTTTTGTTACCAAAGCCCAAACTGAGTATTAATTTCATTGCGAACCTACCAAACCCTAACCTCAATCTTCACCCTGTCTGAAACTCCAACACCAACACCATAACTAGTGTATCCATGAGGAGTGCTATGGCAGCAAGGGGCCGAAAACTCAAGCCATCCTAAAATTAAAAGAGAGACACAGAGAGAGAGAGAGAGAGAGAGAGAGAGTGAGAGAGGGAATTTATTGTTTTATGTAACTGAAAAGACTAGAGAATGTTGATCTAGGGGTTCAAATGGTCCTATTAGGGTCTCTCTCTCTCTCTGTCTCTCTGTCTCTCTCTCTGTCTCTCTCTGTCTCTCCCTCTCTCTCTCTCCTCTCTCTCTCTGTCCTTCAGAAAAGCTTTCCTAATTCTAATGGGTAAAATGGCCTCAAACTGTCCAAGACTCACATTTTAAAAACTCAAACTGCCAGGCACAGTGTTGCATGCCTGCAATTCCAGAAACTTGGGAGGCAGAGACAGGAGGATGGCAAGTTCAAGGCCAGAAGTAGACTACATGACTCAGCAAGACTTGTCTCAAAATAAAAAACTTAAAAATGGGCTGGCGGTGTGGCCCAGTGGTAGAGCATTTGCCAAGTATGTGCAAAGCGTGGGTTCCACCCCACCCCCAGGAGAGCAAACATAAATAAATAAATAAATAAATAAAATATAAATAAAAATAAATCTTAGAAACTCTAGAAAAAAGAATCGCCAGCAGCCAGCAGCCAAGTGTTGAATCCATCCCTGAAACCATGCCTATAGTTCCTCCTCCCTTAAATGTGGACCAAACTTAGTAACTTAACTTGCTCCTATTGAATTGAACATGAGAGAAGTGATGGCGTATGACTTCCAAAGCTACGTCATAAAAGGCATTGTCTCTTCTACTGCACACTCTCTTGGATCATTCATTCTGGCTGTAGTCAGCTGCCATGTTCTGAGGACACTCAAGCAGCGCCATGGAGGCTGTCTTCAAGGGAAGAAACTCAGAGTTCCTTCTCACAAATAGTCAGCTTGATAGCCAAATGAAAAAACTTCCTCAGAAATGGCTCCTCCAACCCCAGTCACACCTTCAACAACTGCAGCTCCAGCTGACATCTCCAGCTGTGACTTCACAAGGAAACTTGAGCCAGCACCTCCCAGCTAAGCTACTCCTGACTTCATGACTCACACAACTGTGAAGATAATAAGCATTTATTATTGCTGAAAACCACTATGTTTTGGGGTACTACTATATGACCTTGTTGTTGTTGTTAGGTGCCATCGAGTCGGTATCTGACTCATAGCGACCCTCATAGGGTTTTCAATGGCTGACTGTTTCGGGATTTTGCGGTGCTGGGAATTGAACTCGGGACCTCAGAGACCGCAGCGCAGCGCTCTACCAACTGAGCTAAATCCCAGCTCACTATATGACCTAGATAATATATATATATATATATATATATATATATATATATATATATATATATGTTGTTGTTGTTTTTAGGTGCTGTCGAGTCGGTATCCGACTCATAGCGACCCTCTGTACAACAGGGGAAACACTATTGTCAGTGCTTCTCTGCTGTTCATAAGGTTTGCAATGGCAGATTGATTTTTGGGAGGAGTTTGCCAGGTCCTTCTCCCAAGCCTACAGCTTCTGGTGTTCCCAGGCGGTCTCCCATCCAGGTACTAACCAGGCCCGACCCTGCTTAGCTTCCGAGATCTGACGGGATTGGATGCCACAGAGCTACGGCTGCAGGCATATATATGTATATATATATATATATATATATATATATATATATATATATATATATATATATATATATATATATATATATATATATATATATAATATGTCTTCATCTCCCCAGGGACTTTCCATGATCCTGCATCCCTGGGCAAATTCAGCTCTTCACCACTGGCCAAGAGAAATATCTAGAAACATCTCGGTCAGCCAGCCATTTCCAGGAAGGCCGCGGGCTCCAGACTGCGGTTCCCGGAGTGGGGCTGGATCTGCCCCCTCTCTTGCCCTCAGGAAATGTGACAGCGAGCCAGTGGGGAGCTAAGCCAGAGTACAGAGTCTTCCATCAAAAGTACCTAAGAACTCAGCCCTCTGGAGGGTGGCCCACTGGGACAAAAGGGAGTGGGGAGGGAGGAGACGTTTCCAGCCCCAGCTTCAGGTAGTGGGCCGAGCCCCAGTGCCCTTGCTCGTGCCCTGAGGCCCTGGCAGGTGGGAGCCTAGGAATAGGGCCTCCTTTTGGTTCCCTCAGGGCCGGCCTGCCCTCCCAGGCCCTACAGGCAGCCCAGGCCTCACACAGCATCCACCTGCCCTCAGCCTAAACCACACAGTGCTCTGCAGAGCTGGCCACTCATCATTCTGGGCTGCTTTCCTGGTTGTTATGGTTTAGATACAAAATGTTTCCAAAGGTGATCGTGTTGGAGGCTTGGTGCTCTGGCAGTGCTCAGGGGTTACTGGACTGAGAGGGCTTTAACTTTATCGATGGCTTAACCCATTGGTGAATTCACAGCTGCATGGGCTATTAGGAGGTGGGGCTTGTTAGAGGAAGTAGGTCCCGGGTGTCTTCCCAGGATGGACTCTGTGCTCGGCTTCTTTCTCTGTCTCTCTCTGCTCCCTGGCTGCCCTCATGTGAGCAGCTTTCCTCCTCCACGCCCTTCCACCATGATGGTCGGCCTCACCACAGGCCTAACAGCAATAGAGCCCACTGGCCATGGACTGAAGCCTCTGAGACCATGAGCTAAAAGAAATCTTACCTCTTAGAAGTTGATTTTCTCAGGTATTTGTCACAGCAACAAAAAGTGACTGACCCACTCAGCTTCAAGGATGCAGCCTGGTGTCTGCGGTATGGCACGTTGTGTATCAGTGTTCAGTCATTTGAAAAGCAACTGCATGAGGTTTTGTCCTATCTACAAGTCACTGCCCAATTCTTTAACATTTCAAAGCACCTGCTGACTTTTGAGGGCTGGGATTTAGCTCAGTTGGTAGAGCGCCGCTCTGCTGTCTCTGAGGTCCCGAGTTCAATTCCCAGAACCACAAAATGGGAGAAGGATGTGGCAACCCACTCCCAAGGCAATCCCGAAACAGCCATTGAAAACCCTATGAGGGTAGCTATGAGTCGGACTCGACGGCACCTAACATCTGACTTTTGAAAATCTCAACACATTAATTTGTAAGGGGAAACTTTTATCCCATCCCAATGCCAAAAAAGAGAAAGTGACCGTAAAATAGGATTAAAAATAACAATGCTGGTAAGTTCTATTCAACACTATCATCTACTCTCTTGTTGAAAAAATAAAAAAGCTAGCAAAAGTAGAGAAGTATTAAACACGTTTTAGCAACAAATTGAAATCTTTGTGATTCAACATCATTCAACATCTGTAAGACAATTTGTGAAAGAGATCAGTTGATTTTCCCCAAAATTCATTCTCATCTTCCATATTAATATGATAGTGGTTGTCCCATGATGGGGACCTCATTTTCTCACCCCCATCTTGTGATTTAGTGTGATCTGAGTTGTTCTGAATAGAATGTGAGTGGTTGCCATTTCCAATCTAGGACTTCAGAGTGGCAGCTACCTCGTTTCCATTCTAGCTAACTGAACTAGTGACATGTTGGAAGTCGCATATTGAGGAGGTAGAGTCACCCACTGCTCTGACAGACTGCATGGAAGACAGCTGTCCACACCCCTAAACAGCCAAGACCTATTGAATGAGCAAGAAATGCATTCAAATTTCATTAATGCTAATACATTTCCTGGCCTATTTGTTACAGCTGCTTAGCCTGCTGTAACATTCATCAAAACCTACAGTATTTGCTGCTATTGATATTCATTCCACGCTTGAGGAAGCAGCGAGCAGCAGTGATTAGGAACCTGGGGTGGAGCGTCCAGCATACCTGTAGTAAAGTCCTGCCCTGCCACTTTCTAGGTGTATAAACCTGAGACAGTCAGTCCACCTCACTGAGCCTCACCCTCAAATGAGCCCAACCACCGTGCCCATCACATAATGCTTTTGTAAAAATTAAACAAGAACGTGTAGTATATTTAATTCAGCTCTCAGACGTACATTTGTATTGTTCTGGTTTTGTTTGTTTTACATTTTGTTGTTGTTGTTGTTAGGTGCCGTCGAGTCGGTATCCGACTCATAGTGACCCTCATAAGGTTTTCAATGGCTGACTGTTTCGGGATTGCCTTGGAAGTGGATTGCCAGGCCCTTCTCCCATTTTTGCAGTGCTGGGAATCAAACTCAGGACCTCAGAGACTGCAGAGCAATGCTCTACCAACTGAGCTAAATCTACCCTGTTTTACATTTTAGCATTCCTTAAATCTGTGTCTTTACTGCAGTACTGGAAGGTCAACCCAGGGCCTTGGGGATGCTAGGCAAGCGCTCCACCACTGAGCCACATCGCAGCCCCTTTCTTTCCTTTTTTCTTTTTCTTTTTTTCTTAATTTTGAGAAAAGCTTGCACAGGCTACCCCTGCCCTCAAACCTGCAATTCTCCTGCTTCAGCCTCCCGAGTCACTGGGATGACAGGTATGCATCATGGCCCCTGGCTTCATCTGTGTCTTTCACAGATGAATATGTTTACTACAGTAGCTTCTTTGCTTTTCCTTTTTTTTTTTCTTTCTCCCCTGGGAAGCTCTTTGTATCTAAATGTTGCGGGTGGCATCTGAGAACTGAGGAAGTGCCAGGCGTGTGATGCCCACGTACAATCCTGGCACTTGGGAGGCTGAGACAGGCGGATCACAAGTTCAAGACCAGCCTGGGCTGCATAGCGCGTTGGAGGTCAGCTCATACATAGCGCGTTGGAGGACAGCCTGAGCTGTGTAGCGAGACTGTCTCAGACAACAAAAAGCACAAAACAAAACCGAACCAAGGAAATACTCATCCGTAAAGGTCCTCCTGGGAGCCCGAGAAGTGCAGCTAGTGCTTTGTCACCACAGCTCCCACGCCCAGTGCTTCCAGGCTGATTCACTCAACCATTACCCCAGAGCTTGCAAACGGGATGCCTGTTGGCCAAATCTGGTCCCAAGGATGTTTGCCTTGGCCCGGTTTATTCGAATGAATTGCCAAAATTTGAGAACAGACAAGTCTTTAAAGAGCGATCTGAATTACCCTCTGTTTTTTCAGTATTACGAATTTGAACCCAGGGCCTTATGCATACTTTGCAAGCACTCTACCACTGAGCGGCACCCCTACCCATTTTTAAATCTTTTATCTTGAGGCACGGAGCACAACTGCGTAACCAACACCCAAAAGGAGGAGAACATCGCCAGGAAGTGATGCCTGGTGCCTCCTTCCGGTCAATGACACCTCACCTCCTCCATCACTTACCACCTGTATCCTGAGTGACTTTGAATGGCAGAGATTCATTTCTCCTATTTCTGTGTTCCATAGCAATGTAATCACACAGCATTTGCTGAAGATTCATATATATATATATATATATATATATATATAATAAAATATATATATATAAAAAATATATAAATTATATATATATAATATATATATAATATATATAATATATATATAAAATATATATATTATATATATATATATATATATATATATATATATGAGCAAATACTTGTACAGAGCTTATCGTTGCTGGCACGAAGTATTCCGCATGTAGATTTTTCACACTTATTTATCTATTCTCCCATGGATGGGCATTTGGTAGTTTTCAGTCTGACTCATTGCAAATAGTGCTGCTATTAATATTCAAGCGCGTGTCATTTGTTAAATAAACAACACACACATATTTACATTTTTTTTCAGTACTGGACGGTTGAACCCAGGGCCTTGTTCATGCTAGGCAAGTGCTCTGCCACTGAGCTTCACCCCAGACCATTTTTTTTTTAATTTTTATTTTGAGACTGGGTCTTTCTAAGTTGCACAGGCTGCCTCTGGCCTTGAACTCATGATTGTTCAGCCTCAGCCTCTTGAGTTGCTAGAATTACAGGCATGTGACACAGCCCCTGGCTATATATGTATATTTTTCCTTCCCTGGGTATTTCTATTGAAAGTGGACCCCCTAGGGCATAGAGTATGCATTGTTGTTGTTGTTAGGTGCTGTTGAGTCGGTATCCGACTCATAGCGACCCTCATCGGGTTTTCAGTGGCTGACTGTTTTGGGGTTGCCTTGGGAGTGGATTGCCAGGCCCTTCTCCCATTTTTGTGGTGCTGAGAATTGAACTCGGGACCTCAGAGACTGCAGTGCCATGCTCTAGCAACTGAGCTAAATCCCAGCCCCTAGAGTATGCATAGACTCATATAACTGGATGATACCAGCTTTCCAACATGCCTTCCCCAATTTTCACTCCTACCGGCAGAGTCAGAGCGTTCCAGTTGCTCCCTGTCCTCACCAACTCTTGGGAAATTCCACCTTTTGTTTCAGCCACACGGTTGTATGTATCATTAATGGTAACTCATGTGGTTTTAGTAGATATTTCTCCAAGGCTAGTAATAGTGAGGACACATTCAAATGTTTAGAGACCTTTTGGATTCTGTCTTTTGTGAAGTGACCGTGTGTGTATGTGAGTAACTGTTTGTGTGTGTGTTGCACACCTGTTATTTCTTCCTGGGCTGCGTGCCTTTTTCTTACTGACTTGTGGGTCTTTGTATATTCTGCATACAATTCCTTGGTTGGCACCTTTTCTGCCCAGGGTGTTTGCATTTCTGCTCCCTCCCTGTTATTATTTGGCGGGTGGACAGAAGCTCTTAGTTTTAGTACAGTCCACTCTACCTTGTGTTTTTGTTTTTTCGATTGTTGATGGCGGTAGTTTTGTTGTTGTTGTTAGGTTCCGTGGAGTCGGTATCCAACTCATAGCAACCCTACGTACAACGGGTGAAACAGTATTGTCAGTGCTTCTCTGCTATTCATAGGGTTTTTGATGGCTGATTGATTTTGAGGAGTGGGTTTCCACTCCCAAACCTTCTCCCAAACCTACACACCTGGTGTTCCCAGGTGGTCTCCCATCCAAGTACTAACCAGAAGGTGGTAGTAATGGCAGTGCTGTCTGTATTCTGAGAGGCACTTTAAGTTGACTGTAAATATCCATTTGCCATTTTCCCTTTGCAATCTGCCCAACTAAATAACTTGACCTCCAAACCCCTTGCAGGTAGGATGGTCATAAGTCACAGCTCTGGCAAATGAGATATAAACCAAGGCCTGCGGGAGGAGGGGGACTTCTGCAGAATTTTTACTTTCCTACTAAAATGAGTGAGTTGTGGCTCTTCCTCCTCTTCCATTCTGTGCTTTGATGCAAGTACAATATGCAGCGCTACAGCAGTCATTTTGCACCCATGGGGCAAAGCACAAGAGCAGCACAGTGACATCAGCTCCAACACCAACGAGCAGTTTAATCAACACCAGCAGCTGTTATTTCTGGACTTTTTATGATGTGATACAGATGAATTCCTATTTATAAACTTCTACCATTTGTAGCCAAATTCGTTCCTGAGAACAAAGACCCTTCCTCCCTCCTCTAATTCTTCCCACTTCCTTTGCCAGGCTAATTGTCCTCTCATCTGGCTGAGTGCGTGTCCCCCTCTGATTGGATGTTTCAGCAGCCTCTAGCCTCACTTGCAAGAGCCTCTAAAACCTGACCATAGTCTGTCTCCAACTCTGTCTTCCATTCATTTCTTAAAAACTTGTATTGACACGTAGTAACTGTACACATTTATGGTATGCAACGTGATGTTTCGTGTGCACATGAAATACAACGTGCACACTTGCACTTGGGGAAATGATCAAATTGGAGTAATTAGCATATCCATCACCTCAAATACTTACTATTCCTTTGTTGGAAGAACATTCAAAATCCTCTCTTTCAGCTGTTCAAAATTCTGTGTTTCTGATTTACATAATTTGCTCCTGTTACTCTTCATTCTCTCTTTTTTTTTCTCCACCTGGATGCCAAGAGCCGTGCCAATAGATTGCTGAATTTTATATCCAGTGAGAATATTATTTGTATGCAAGGATAGCCTGAAGATCTGGCCACGGTGGCACACACCTGTAATTCTAGCACCGGGGAGGCTGAGGCAGGAGGATAGAAAGTTCGAGGGCACCCCAGGCCAGTCTGAAATACATAATGAAATCCTATTTCAAAAAACAAAAACAAAAAAAGGCATTCTCAAATATGGAAAACTCAGTTACTAGAACAGTATCATTCATTCTAGAAAAGTCTGTTTGAGGGCATAAGGCAGCCACGTGGAAGATGAACCCAAATGAAGGACACACGCTGGAGAATATGGAATGTGGCAAATCTAATAGTGAATGCTGCACCCCAGGAAACCCAGAATGAAACTTACAGAGAAGAAAAGGAGGGACTGAACAATGACAGCTGCAAGAATAAAGTCCAGCCTTTGTAAATCCTGAAAGAAATATCCTCATGCTAGTGACTTGATCACATCCCACTGGGAATGCCATTTGTAGGCCAGGTCAAGCAAAATAGACAGCAGTGCTTACACAGAAATGGCTCTTACGGATCACCAAGACAAGCAAAAACAGGAAAAACTGTGTCCACGCCACGTGGCTCAGTGTCCAGCACTTGAAACATACGGACTGCCCAAACAAACAAAACAAACAAATAAAAACAACAGAAATACTGTCCATCATGACCAGTTCTAGAAGAAATACGGATGACTGACTGACAAATGCTCAGCCAAAAGACACTCAACCTGCCTAGTGATTAAATACACTTCACTAATATACATATTTAACTAACGAATATATGTATTTAACAAGCATATTCACATATTTAACTAACAAATACATCGGTGTAACAAATTAACAAATATATATTTAACTGACATACATATGTATTTGTTAAATTTAATCCACTGTATCATTGTTGCTGTTGTATAAAGACTAAGATTTACGATCTGGGCGCGGTGGCGCATACCTGTCATCCCAGCAGCTTGGGAGGCAGAGGTGGGAGGATCACAAGTTTGAGACCAGAGGCAGTCTGCGTAATTTAGAGAAACTCTGTCTCAAAAAGTAAAAATATGGGCTAGGGGTGCAGCTCAGTGGTCCAGCACTTGCAGAGCATGCAAGCACGAGGCCCTGGGTTCAACCCCCAGTACTGCAAAAAAAAAAAAGTAAGATTTACTTGTATCTGGCATTGGAGAGGATGAGGAGGAACTGGCTCTCTGGTTGGCTGTTGGTAGCACTAGAAATGGACACACTGCAGAGGGCTCCTCACACCCTCTATCAAAATATACAGTAAATGCAGCATGGAGCTTTCTAGACATCCCTAGACAATGCCTGCCAAATAAAATGGCTTTTTTTTTCAAGGCAGGGACTCCCTATGTGACCCAGACTTGCCTTGAACTCGCAATCCTCCTGCCTCAGCCTCCTGAGTGCTGGGATGACAGGTATATGCCACCACACCTGGCTTAAAGTTGATTTCTAAAATGTTGAGAATAGTTTCGGGGTGCGGTGGCACATGCCTGTGATCCCAGCATCTCGGGAGACAGTGGCAGGAGGATCGCAACTTTGAGGCCAGGGGCAGCCTGTGCAATTTAGAGAGACCCCGTCTCTAAAATAAGTTTAAAAATGGGCTGGGGGTGAAGCTCAGTGGTAGAGCCCTTGCCAAGCACACATGAGGCCCTGGGCTCAACCCCAGAGTACCACAAAATTCATTAATAAAATGCTCAGAATATAATGGCTACAGTCACAGCTGGCAGAAAGTGCAGCCCACTGCGTGCCCCCTGGCTCTCCGGGGATGCTCAGCAGTTCCGTGCAATGTCCCCCGCCAGTGCCTCCAGCTCCCCTTGCTCTGAACTGCGGCTGCTCAGAACCTTGCAGCTCCTCTTGACTCCCTGCTCCGTGGTTCACCCACGATTCCCATCACAGACCCCAGCTTAAATCGAACCTTAAGCTCAACCCCCTTCCAAAATGTGGCGAAGGTACTGAGCCAAACTTAACTGAGCCCGTGGGGCAAAACCAACATACGGCACCGAAGTTGGCTGCCCTGCTCCTCTAAATAATTCTCCCTGGGGAACAAAGCGCAAACTCGACCTCAGCGACCTGCTCCTTGCCGAGGGGTCTCCATGGGGTAAGGGGAAAGCCCAGCCCCCTTCAGGATTTCCAGATCCCGAATAGAAGGCGGAGCTCTTCCTATGGAGCACAGTTTAATGTTTAAATTTTTATGATGGTGATGCTTTGCCTTACGATCAGGAAGAATGTAAATGCACGAGACACAGCCACGTAGGGGAAATCGATCCAGGAATGGTAGGTGAATCTGGCTAAGAAATACAGTCAGGATCCTGGTGGCCAGGACAGGCAGGTCAGCGAAGGAACTCCCTTCCTGGAGTACGCCGTGTTCCTGTCTGGGTGTGCCGCAAGTTACAGGCACTGATTAAATGTTTGTTGAATGAATAAATTAATGTTAATCCCCCCCCCAACACCTTGGGAGATAAAAGTCCAAGTTCATTTGGACACATTCCCAGTCTACACATCCTGGCCTTAAGTTTTCTTTATTTTACCCTAGCCAGGCTGATGGGTTCCCTGGAAATTTGTCTCCATCATCTTATCCTTCCCTCAAACCCCAGATCTAGGCTCACTTTTTCCTGTGAGGTCTGACCCCGCTCTGATCCCCCCCACCCCCCGCCCCGGGCCATGCTGATTCCTTCTCTGAGCCTTGCACCTGGTTGCCCATCATTGCATTTCATTCTAGTGCCTCTTTTTCTAGACATAAAACTCTTGTCTCCTTAAGAAGCTATATCCTAGCTGGCCAAGGAAAAGTAAAATAGAAGTTTAAGGCGGGTGTGGTGGCTCATGCCCATGATTCCAGCCCTTGGGAGGGAGGCTGAGGCAGGAGAATCACAAGTTCAAGGCCAACCTGGGCTACGTAGCAAGACCCTATCTCAAAAGAAAGAAAAAAACAGATACATTGCAGTTAGGAGTCTTCCGTGGCTCCTCTTTCTTCTGTGCAGTTGGTAACCAATAAGTTTTACTCAGTGCTTTCTGAACCAGTAGCCTTTTTCTTCTGTTCGTGGAATTATCATCTGTCTTAGGCTCCCCAGAGGCAGATCTGTGGATCTGAGGTGGAGGCTCTGGGCAGAAGTGATTGGAGGAATTGTCCCCAAAGAAGACCTGTGAGAAAATTGGCAAGCCAGGCGGGAAGGGAAGGAGGTGACGCCAGGCTGTGTTACCAAGCAATGGTGGGGATTTCGGAGGGCAGCTGTGCCTCAATTCTCCAGTGGCATTTTAGGAACAAGTGTAGGTCACACCCACCTGTTGTCCTGTCAGGGCAAACGAGCTGGGGTTTCATACCCCACAGGCTCAGTCATGGGTTAAGGCCTGTCCTTGGAATGTGGGGATGTTTAAGGATTTGTGGTTTTCTGGAATACGCAGCCTGAGGACAGCGCTTCTACAGGGAGGTGAAGGCACCAGCAGTTGGGATAAGAAACACATAGCGCCCTCCACTGAGATGTTGTTGTTGTTAGGTGCCATGGAGTCAGATCTGACTCACAGCAACCCTCACAGGGTTTTCATGGGCTGGTTGTTTCAGGGTTGCTTCAGGAATGGATCGCCATGTCCTTCTCCCATTTTTGTGGTGCTGGGGATTGAACCCAGGTCCTCAGAGAGTGCAGAACAGTGCTCTACCAACTGAGCTAAATTGCTGTTGTTGTTAGGTGCTCTTGAGTCAGGTCCAACTCATAGAAACCCTATGTACAACAGAATGAAACACTCTCTGACACTGCCATGCCCGGCACTGTTGTCAGTGCTTCTCTGCTATTCATAGGGTTTTCAGTGGCAGATGGTTTGCGGAGTGGGTTGCTGGGTCCTGGTGTTTCCAGGAGGTCTCCCATTCAAGGACAAACCACGTCAACCCTGCTTAGCTTTTGAAATCAGGCGGGATCAGATGCCTGGGTGCTATGGCTGCAGACAAGCTAAATAGAAGGGGTAAAATAATCAAGAGACTGTGGCAGAGTTGCCTTATGTCCACCCCATGATAGACACTCAGTGCCACTTGTTGACACACCCCCTTTGCCTCCAGGGGTCCAGTCCTGACATCGTGAAGGAGAATTAGCCGGATAGGATTAAATCCCATCGGGGTAAGACACAGCCGCAGAGGTGGGTGGAGCCTGGAGAGGAGTTGGACCAACTGTGCCCAAGGGCTTCCTGGGCATGACGTGGGACGTGCGGGGATGAGTAAGGGGGAAGAGGGAATTCCTAGCACAGGGAACAGCACGTACTCAGGCCGGGAAACAGAAATTCACGATTGTTTGGAAATGGGGAGTAGCTTGTGTGGCAGGGACACAGGGTGTGGGAGAGAGGAGGAGGAGAGCTGGGAGTGAGGTCGTAAACAGGCTGGGATGAGGTGGGGAAGAGACTTTGAAGCCCTGCTGAGGAGACAGCAACACTTTCAGGCTAGTCTGGCCGTGATCAGAGAGCTGGCTTAGGGCGACGGTGGCCTTGTAAACCACATCCTGGACACCAGGTGTCCTGCCAGCCTCCATGACCCCGGCCAGAGGGCTCAGTTTCTCTCACCACGGGGATTGGTTCAGGAGAGACAGGTGGCTGATTCGGACCAAGGGAAGTCAGGGCTGGGCTCTCCACGGAGCTGTGGGGAGAGGTGCGCTTGGTTTGCACACTGGGTGGCAGGGAGGATGGACACGAGATCGAGGACAGAGCCAGCAGATGGGGACATGAAGACAGGTTTCTCGGGAAGTGGGCTGCCTCAGACACGGCCACACTCTGCAGTTTCTGCCTTGGGAAGCTGAAAGGATGAAGGATTCACTCAACACAGCAGGCTACGTTAGTAAAAATGTGCATTACATGTGACTTTTTACTTCATGGGGAAAATATTCTACCCCTGAATGTTTCAAAAAGACTGGCTCAATTTAAGTTTTTACATAAGAAAAATAAGGACATAGGAGAACTAGAGGGAATGGAGGAAAGTAACTTTTTAATCTTTTCTTTTGTGTGTGTGTGTGTGTGTGTGTGTGTGTGTGTGTGTGTGTGTGTGATGGGGTCTCTCTATATTGCCCAGGCTGGCCTTAATCTCAAAGGTTCAAGTGACCCTCCTATCTCAGCCTCCTGAGTAACTAGAACTACATTAGAACTGCGGGCGCGTGCCCCTGTGACCAGCTTTTTGTTAAGTGTCATCGAGTCGGTGTGTGACTCTTACACCTGTGCACAAGGGGGCATGGACAAATTTGCTCACTGTAGTTGCAACTAACAAAACAAAAAACAAAACAAAACAAAAGACCCATGGGTTCAAGGTTTGGTCTCCAGCTAGTAGCGATCTGGGGTTGTTGTTGTTAGGTGCCGTTGAGTCGGGGTCCAACTCATAGTGACCCTGTGTACAACAGGCGAAACACTATTGTCAGTGCCTCTCTGTTGTTCATAGGGTTTTCAATGGCTGGCTGTTTATTGGGAGTGGGTTGCCGGGTCTTTCTCCCAAGCCTACAGCACCTGGTGTTCCCAGGCCGTCTCCCATCCAAGTACTAACCAGGACCGACCCTGCTTAGCTTCTGAGATCCAATGGCATCAGAGGCCAGCGTGGTATGGGTGCAGGCATGTCCAGCTTAGGGAGAGTAATCTTATAAAACCTTGTAAATCCTGCAGGAAACCCAGAAGCTATAAACAAAAAAGAGCATTTGGCAACATAAAAACTCAAACTTTAGTATGGTAAAAAAGAAAATACCATAGCTTAAAGTGCTTAAAAGCTAAACTGTGAACTGGGGGACAACCATTTGTCACAAAGTCCCACCTAATATGGACTCTCTATGGCCCTTGGGGGCTGGGATTTAGCTCAGTTGGTAGAGCACTGCGCTGCCGTCTCTGAGGTCCCGAGTTCGATTCCCAGCACCGTAAAAATGGGAGAAGGACCTGGCAATCCACTCCCAAGGTAATCCCGAAACAGCCAGCCATTGAAAACCCCATGAGGGTTGCTATGAGTTGGATACCGACTCGACGGCACCTAACAACAACAACAATATGGCCCTTGGAGGCCTGAGTTAGCATCCTGTGGAATAAATTATCCTTTCAAGTCTTTATTTCTGCTTTTCGAGCTTCTAATTTAAGGGTTATCCCATGTGTCTGTGAGTTTGTCATCCTATGGGTGCTTGAATATTACTGAAATACTGAAATCTATGCCATAACTGTCTTAGATACCAGCAGGGCCACCCATAGTGGATAGGTTTCAGCTGAGCTTTCAGACTACAACAGACTAGGGAGAAAGACTCAGGAGCCCACTCCCAAAACAATTAGCCATTGAAAAATCCTATAAATAGCAGAGAAGCACTATCAAATAAATATAGTGCTGGAAAATGAGCCTCCCAGGCTGGAAGGCATTCAAAAAGTGACTTTGGAAAAATTACCTCCTCAAAATAGAGTCAACCTTAATGACAGGAATGGAGTAAAGCCCCTGGGACCCCCTTTTGCTGGTGTGGCACAACTCAAAATGAAAAGAAACACAGTGGCTGCAACATCGGACTCAAACAAAAAGATAATGTGCATGGCACAGTGTTGGGTAGTGTTTTGTTCTGTTGTGCATAGGGTCGCTATGCATGGGATCTGACTCGAAGGCACCTAACAACAACAAATTAAGGATAAGTTGTTGTTGTTGTTGTTAGGTGCCATCGAGTCATGTCCGACTCATAGCGACCCTCACAGGGTTTTCAATGGCAGATTGTTTCAGGATTGCTTTGGGAGTGGGTTGCCAGGTCCTTCTCCCATTTTTGCAGTGCTGGGAATTGAACTCTGGACCGCAGAGACTGCAGGGCAGTGCTCTACCAACTGAGCTAAATCCCAGCCCCTAAGGATAAGAGAGATCATGATAATGAAGGATGAACAAAACCAGACACAGCACATACATAGGAGACACCCCAGGTGCTGAGGGAGGATCTAAATTAACCCTCTGGCTCCGCTTGCTTTCAGTTAATTTTAAAAATCATTATTTTACAGGTCACACAGCTGAGAAATACGTTGTTCATTTCCCACTGGCTTTGCTGGAAAAGCCACCGTGCCTGAAGCCACCTCATGGGTTAAGAGCTGTTCTGCAATGGATATTTGCTTCCCTGCCCTCTGGAGGAAAGTAACAGTCTGGTATCTTCCGTTGTTCTCTAGGGAAAAGATGTCTGTTATTGTTGTTGCTGTTCAGGTGCCTGCAAATCGGGTCCAACTCATAGTGACCCCAGGTACAACAGAACAAAACATTCCCCGATTCTGTGTCAGGCACACGATCTTTTTTATGTTTAAGCCCATTGTTGCAGATACTGTGTCAATCCATCCATTCGCTGACCTGCTACTCTCTCAAACATGATGTCCTTCTCCAGGGATTGGTCCCTCCTGACAACATGTCCAAAATACCGAAGACACATTCTAACCATCCTTGCTTCCAAGGAGCACTCTGGTTGCACTTCCTGTAGGAGGGACCAGTTGGTTCTTTTGGTAGTCCGTGGTATATTCAATATTCATCTCCAGCACCATAATTCAAAAGCATCTATTCTTTTCCTGTTTCCCTTATTCAGCATCCAGCTTTTACAATCCTCTGATGCAACTGAAAATACCATGGCATGAGTCAGGCACACCTTCATCTTCAATGTGACATCTTTACTTTTCAACACTTCAAAGAGGTCTTTTGCAACAGCTTTTCCCAAAGCAATGCATCTTTTGATTTCTTGACTGCTGCTTCCGTGGTATTGATTGTAGAATCAAGTAAAGCAAAATCTTGGACAACCACGGTCTTTTCTCCATTCATCATGAAGTTGCATAGTGACCCAGTTGTAAGGATTTTTTTGTTGTTGTTGATACAGAGGCGCAATTCATGCTGAAGGCTGTGCTCTTTGATCTTCATCAGTTTCAAATCCTCTTCACTTTCAGCAAGCAGAGTTGTGTCACCTGCATAATGCAGGTTGTTAATGAGTCTTCCTCCAATCGTGATCCTGCGCTCTTCTTCATGAAGTCCAGCTTCTCAGATTATTTGCTCAGCATAGAGATTGAAGCTGCACCGTGAAAGGATACAGTTGTGATGCACATCTTTCCTGTCTTTAAACCAGGCAGTGTTTCCTTGTTCTGTTTGAATGACTGCCTCCTGCTCCACATACAGATTCCTCAGGAGTACAGTGAAGTGCTCTTATTCCCATTCTTTGCAATGTTATCCATACTTTGTTATGATCCACACAGTCATATGCCTTTGCATAGCCAAGAAAACATAGATAGACATCTTTCTGGTGTTCTCCACTTTTGGCTAATATCAGTTAACTGCAGAATTAACTATTTCTGTGAAAAGGAACCAAAAAGACAAAAGTCATATTTATTTATTGATTTCTGTGTTTTTTGAGTCAGGATCTCACCATGTAGCCCTGGCTGCCCTGGAACTCAGATCAATCTTCCTGTCTCAGCCTCCCAAGTGCAAGGACCTCAATGTTTAACCTGGGGCTCCTCCACTAACCTTGCTGAGCCTTGATCTCTCCATCTGTAAATGGGACTAATGGTGGATCTTCCCTAACAGAGCCCAATGCCTGGCACATGCTAAGAACTAAGGAAATATTGTTGTTGTTGTTAGGTGCCGTTGAGTCGGTATCCGACTCATAGCGACCCTCTGTACAACAGGGGAAACACTATTGTCAGTGCTTCTCTGCCGTTCATAGGGTTTTCAATGGCAGATTGATTTTTGGGAGGGGGTTTCCAGGTCCTTCTCCCAGCCTACAGCTTCTGGTGTTCCCAGGTGGTCTCCCATCCAGGTACTAACCAGGCCCGACCCTGCTTAGCTTCCGAGATCTGACAGGATCGGATGCCACAGGGCTACAGCTGCAGACAAGGAAATATTAGCTATCCCTTACAATGGATGACAGGCTTATGGGTGGTGGTGGTCTGGAAGGGACTTTATTTTCTTCTGTATAGATCTCTCTGTTCCTCCAATACTGCCCAGTTACGGTATATTACTATTGTAATGTAGAAAAGGCTATTCACGTTGTGTCACTTTTTAAAGGATTGGCTCAGAGGTTTAACTAAATCAATGGAGATCAATGGAGTCTCACCCTAGGGTGTTTGAGAGAGTTCTTCATCTTTGAGAGTGATGCTTCCTCCCCAAATTTCTTATCCCAATCCATGCCCAGATGACTAAGGTATCAGCCCTGGGTGTGGCTCACTCTGGCCTCGATGCAGTGGAAGCGGACAGGCAGGAAGTTTAATATAGCCCAGGCTGATTAACACCAGGAGGTAAATGAGTCCAGAAAATTACTCATTCAGACCTGAGTACTGGAGAGAATCTCCCAGGGATGACATTTGAGCTGAGCCTTATAGGGGAGAAGGAATTCCCCAGGGGTGTAAGGATCCAGGAAGATGGGGTAGCACATGGAATTGCACCCAAGCGCAAAAGGAGGTGATCGATGATATCCAAACCCACTCCTCTATGAGCAAGGGAGCAGACGATGTGGGAATGATAATACAAGGGCTGTGAGGGTTTTGAAAGGGAGGCTGACTCACCCTTTAGCCAAAGGGAGAGAATTAAAGACACATGGGTGGGAGAAGATGAGATCAGATCCTCATTTGAGAAAGATATCATTGAAACCAAGAAGCGTGGACTGAGCACAGAGATTTTTCATTCAGTCCATGCCACAAATATTTATTGATTGCTCCTTGTGTATTAGTTTCTGCCTGGTACTCTAACAATTACGACCAACGTTGTGGCTTGAAGTAATATGTACTCATTATTCTAAAGTTCTGGAGGTCAGAAATCTCAAATCTCAAGTCTCACTGGGTTAAAATCAAGATGGCGACAGGACTGTATTTCTTCTGTATGCTCTAGGGGGAAATCTGTTTTATCTTTCCCAGCTTCTAGAAGCTGCCTACATTCTTCGGCCTGAGACCACCTTCCATCCTCAAGGCCAGAAAGACCAGGTCTCACTTTATGATGATGCTATTCCTCTAGCCCTGACCCTTCTCTCTCCTTCTCTCTCAGTGAAGGACACTTATAATCACACTGGACCCACCTGGATACTCCAGGATGATTCCCCATCTCAAGATTGACAGATTAGCCCCATTTAGCTCAGCTGGTAGAGCACCAATCTGCAGTCTCTGAGGTCCCGGGTTCGAGTTCTAGCACCACAAAAAATGGGCGAAGGATGTGGCAATACACTCCCAAGGCAATCCCGAAACAATCAGCCATTGAAAACCCTATGAGGGCTGTGAGTCAGACAGACTTGATGGCACCTAACAACAACGTCATGTGATATGGTCAGAGTACCTGGGGATTAGGACACAGATCTCTTTGGGGACCATCATTCTGCCTAACACAAGACCAAGCATGGCACAGTATGGGACATGAATACCAGGAGACATGTACTACCATTGGCGACCGTGCACAGCTCCTCTTAGATTTCCGGTTGAGCTCTTAGGTCAGGGATGTCCAGGCATCACAAGAGATAAAGAGCACAGTAGCCTTGGCTTGGGCTGGAATTTAGCTCAGTTGGTAGAGTGCTGCGCTGCAGTCTCTGAGGTCCCAAGTTCAATTCCCAGCACCGCAAAAATGGGAGATGGACCTGGCAATCCACTCCCAAGGCAATCCCGAAACAGTCTGCCACTGAAAACCCTATGAGGGTTGCTATGAGTCGGATACTGACTCAATGGCACCTAACAACAACAACAAGCCTTGGTTCAGAGACACCAAGAGAGATCAAAGCTCAGTTTGGTTTTCCAGTCAGCCTCATGGTCTGGTTCTAGAGATCTGTCCCCTTCCTCTCATTCCCCACCTGGCCCAGAGCAGATTGTCACGGCGCTGGGGGCAGAGGTGGGGAACTCCTGATTTCGTAAGAAACCACCACAACCATATGGTGCTCTCTCATTACGCCTGACATCCTAAAGCCAAGGGCACCTGGGACAGTCCTAAAACGTGACGTCAGTCCTAACATGACCTTCCTCTTCTCCTCTCTCCCCCACAGCGGGTAAATCCATCCTTTGTTCTACACAGTGAACAAAACAAAAAATAGCACAAAAAGCAGATGGGAATTTAAGAACAGCCAGTGTTTGGGACAACTAAATCATGACCAGGTCAATGTGACAGGCTTCGGGTGTCTGATTTCTCAGCCCTCGGCTATCCCGGTCCCGCTGTGAGCCATGCCCTCTTGCTGAGAGGCTGGAGCGATGTTTTCCCCGGTTCCCCTCCATTGACGCTGCGTCTTCCAGCTGTATTTTGGACAGGACGTTTCCGGTTATGCAATAAGCATTTTAGCATCCGGAAACAGATCAGGCAAGAGGCAAGGTCAGCACGAGGTTATTTTCATTGTCAAAACAGGTTGCAGGCAAATTTTGGGGCTGTTTGGTCCACACCGGGGCACCAGCTACCTGAAGAAAAGATTTTTAAAATAAGCCCACGGATTCCTGGAACAGAGAATGGTTTTGATCCCCAACCGCCAATAGCCCAGACCCGTCGCTTTAGCTCCCAGATGTGCCTGGTGTCTGTCTCCTCTCCGTTCCCCCAGCTGCCAACAGCTGCCATTTGAACTTTTGCAACATCCTATAATTAGTGGCTCCACATTCCATCTGCCCCTTTGTAATCCGCTCTTCTTAGTTCAGCCTAAAGATCTCTTGAACCCACAAAGCTGCCCCTCATCCTCCTCTGCGTAATGTGAAGCTGGGCCTTGGTCTCTTCAGGGTCTGTGTCTGTGGATTCAACTCACTTGGAATGGAAACTATTTGGAAAAATAAAATTGCACCTCTGCTGAACATATACAGACTTTGTTTTCTTGCTGTTGTTCCCTACACAATACAACAATTATTTCCATAGCATTTACATTGTGTTAGGTGTTGTAACTCCCACTGTCTGTCAGTTTGTGGTGCGGTAGGGTCTTGTGTGTTGCTGGGATGCTGAAAACTATACCCACCGGTATCTCAGATACCAAGAAGGCCACTCATGGTGGACAGGCATCAACTGCGCTTCCCGACTAAGACAGACTAGGGAGCAGGACCCAGCAGCCCACTCCCAAAATAATCAGCCATAGAAAACCCTATGAGTGGGAGAGAAGCAGTGTCCGATATAGTGCTGGAGACTGAGCCCCCCAGGCTGGAAGGCATTTAAGAAATGACTGGGGAAGAGTTGCTTCCTCAAAGTAGAGTCAACCTTAATGACAGAAATGGAGTAAAATCCCTGAGACCTCCTTTTGCTGTTGTGGCACGACTCAGTAAGAAGAAACACAGCGGCTGCAACAATAGCCTCAAACACAAAAAGATCCACAGGCATGGCACCATGTTGGGGAGTGTTTCGTTCTGCTGTACTTAGAGTCCCTATGAGTCAGATCTGATTCGACAGCACCTAAAAACAACAACTGGTATTATAAGTAATCTGGAGGTGGTTTAAGGTATACAGGAGGAAGTACATAGATGATAGGCAAATGCTAAAAATGTTACACAAGAGATTTGAGTATCCTCAAGACTTTGGTACCTGTGCTGGAGTTCTGGGGCCAATCCCCCGTGGATGCTGAAGGAGGACTTCTTTCGATGGTTCTCAATATAAAGATTTAGATCTTCAGTTGGCCTGTGAGACCCACTATGGGCTGGCCCCTCTCTCCCCTGCTCTCTGCACTCATCCAACAGAGGCACCTGCAGCAAACACTCTACCCTTCCCTCCTCCCACCCATTTTCAGTGCATCCCTGCCAAGTTCCCACCATCTGAGAGACTCCCTTGACGTCTAAACCCCCTTGCCTAACCTGCCTCCCATCCCCTAATCCTGAAACAAGGACCGGTGAGTAGCGGGGTATAAATACCGCAGGTCGCTTATTTTGCGCAGGTGGATTGTTCTACTGTGTGTTTCCTCCATCTGCCAGGACTCCCCACAGAATGAAAACACAGTTGCCTACTGCGGTCACTGCCTTGACAGCTGGGGTAGTTAATCTAATGTGTCCCCTTGGCTAAGGTGATAGTGTCCAGTTACTCAATCCAACATTACTCTAGCTGTGGCTGGAAAGGTGTTTGGCCCATGTATTTCACACCTACAATCAGTTGACTTTAAATAAAGGAGATTACCCTCATAATGTGAGCACGCTTCAATCCATTGAAGGCAAAAACTGAGGTCCCCCTAAGAAGAAAAGTCTGCCTCAGGGCTGCATGGAAATCAGTTTCCAACCTTGCTAGTCTGTCCTACAAACTGTGGCTTGCCCGTCCCCACAATCATATGAACTAATTGCTTAACATAAACATCTATATCTATGCCCATCTATCAACTATCTAAACCTTTTATGTACAGAGAGTTGATGGATCATTTCATAACACAAAACTACAGATAGATGATATGTAAAAAGATAATTATAGATGCACCACTTAACAGCAAGGATACATTCTGAGAATGTATCTTTAGGTAAACTCATGGTTATGTAAACATCAGAATGTGCTTACACAAACTTCTTGTTTGTTGTTAGGTGCCTTCACCTTTTGTTTGTTTGATTTTTGTTTTGTTTCGTTTTTTGCAATACTTGGATGAGGGTGAAACCAGGGCCTTGCACATACTTTGCAAGTGCCCTACCACTGAGCCGCAGCCCCAACCTCTCTTTAAGTCTTTATCTTGAGACAGAGTCTTGCTTAATCACACCAGCTCCCTCTGGCCTCGAATTTGTACTTTTTTTTCTTTTCTTTTCTTTCTTTCTTTCTTTCTTTCTTTCTTTCTTTCTTTCTTTCTTTTTTTTTTTTTTTTATGGTACTAGGGGTTAAACACAGGGCCTCGCACCTGCATGCTTTGCAAGTGCTGGACCACTGAACTGCACCCCTAGCCCTTTTTTTTTTTTTTTTTTTTTACTTTTTGAGACAAAGTCTCACTAAATTAGGCAGACTGCCTCTGGTCTGGAACTTGCGATCCTCCTGCCTCAGCCTCCCGAGCTGCTGGGATTACAGGTGTGTGCCACTGCACCTGGCTGGCCTCAAATTTGTAATCCTGCCTCAGCCTCCTGAGTTGCTTGGATTATAGGCATGTGCCACCACATCTGGTTAATATAATCTTATGGGACCACTGTCACAGAGGCCATCTGTCATTGACTGAAACATTATGACACAGTGCATAACCATAAATAATGTGGCCTATTGCTCTCTTTCTCTCACACAAGACTGTGCCCTTTATTGGCTCCCTTCCTTCTCCTGCATCAGCCCCCACTCCCCTACTCTTCTACCTCCCCAATAAACTGCTTGCCCTCTAGTCCTCTTCTCAGGGTCTGCTTCTGAGAGAACTCACCCTAAGCACCTTCTTCGTGTTCTGAAAAGTGCCATGCAGGGTCACCAACTTGTGTTTCAGGATCAGCTGGCTTGCATGATTTCAGTGGGCTCATAACTATGGTCCCTAGTTGCCAGGAACCTGGCCCTGGGATGTTTAAGGCAGAGGGATTTTGTATCCTGGGAGATCTGGCCAGACAGAAGGGGTGTGGTTCTGGACTGGTTTGTTTGCAAGTCAAAGCAAGCTCCCAGCTGAGCTCTGCCAGCTCTTAGAATTAGCCAGCCTCGGACCTGCCATCCTGCCATAGCCAGGAAGGTTTTTAAGAGGTCAAAACATCATAATATAGAGAAAATAAATACATATTCAGGACTTTGCTGCGTGAGGGTTTAGCCTTCCTTGATTGCTGGCCCATAGAAAGCATGCAACACATATCTTTGAGTTAATGAATTTTCAGGACAGTAAAGAATGGCTCCATGTACCTGCCTTCCAATGGCCGTCCTGTAGGGAGTGTTTATAACTTCCATGGTGAAGCAAAGCCAGAAATAAGAACATAGGAAAGACCCCAGAAGGCAGAAGAGAGAATTCACAGACTCCACTAAAGGAGGAATCACCTTGCGCAAAATGTTTTGTTGTCACTAAACGAGAAAACAAAAATTACTTGTGGCATAAAAAATGGTGAAATCTCATGTTCTCACTCATATGTGGGAGCTCAATCAAAAATTAAAGGAAGGAAAAAATCCTATGCGGAGGTCAGAACATAATAAAAAGCTAAAGTCGACTTAGGGGAGAAGGGACAATTTGGGGAGTGCAAAAGAAGGAGGGAGGGATCTAGCAAAAGGAAGAAATCCTGGGAGAGGAGGGGGGGAGAGGAGGAACATGGAGTGAGGAACGGGGGAGGGGGTGACCTCAGGGTGAACAGCCCAACTTTAATAGTTCTGGAAATAAATATAACTATACCAATAATACCAAAGAATGGTAATAACACAGATGGACTAGAAAACTCAGGTAATAGTACTGACAATGTAAAAAGATAGTTCACTACAGAAAAACATCTTAAACATAGGTGGGAATCCAAGAATATATAGAAAAATATTACCACAAAAAGACAAGCAAATGGAAGAGAAGTTGTTGGTGGAGGGGTAGGGTGAGGGGAGGAAGTGCACAAGAGGGTAAGGAGGAAGTTATCCGTGCAGTGTACAACAAAATGCATAGATGGAAATGTCACAATGAAATGCACGTCAGAATGAAACACATTAAGGTGTACATTAAAAATTTCCAATAAAAATGTGGAGATATCTGATTAATATCTACGTATGTGAGTTAAAAGTGCTGTTAGAACGTAAGATAACATCATTGGGTAAAGGCGGTAGAGGGGTCCGTGGGGTTTCTCTTAACTATTTTGCAACTTCTCGTGAATTGTAAACTATTCTAAAGGAAAAAGTTGTGATAAAAAATTGATTGTGAGCCTGCCTGCCTAAAGACAATTATTGTTAACATTTTGTCATTTTTTTCCCTCCAGGCTCTCTCTCCGCATATGTGTGTGTGTTGTAAATTATGTCATAGATGCTACTTTGAAATCAGTGTTTCCCTCACATAGCACGGTGATTCTTAACGCTGGTTTCTTTGTTAGGAGACTCCTTATCACTGCTTAGATATTTCTGCTTCTGATTGGTCTATTTATGTTGTTTATATTCTCTTAATTTTGGCAGGTCATATGTGTCTAGGAATTTATCCATGTTGTCTAAGTTTTTCAGTCTTTCAAAATATAATTTTTCAAAGTATTCCCTAATGATTGGGCTGGGATTTAGCTCAGTTGGTAGAGCGCTGCGCTGCAGTCTCTGAGGTCCCGAGTTCAATTCCCAGCATCGCAAAAATGGGAGAAGGACCTGGCAATCCAATCCCAAGGCAATCCCGAAACAGTCTGCCACTGAAAACCCTATGAGGGTCGCTATGAGTCGGATACCGACTCAATGGCACCTAACAAACAACGACAACCCTAATGATTTTCTAGATTTCATTGACATCTGTTGTAATGTTCCCTTTTTCATCTCTAATTTTGTTTTATTCCAACTATCAAGTTGGTTTCATTCCAGGGATACAAGGCTGGTTCAACATACACAAGACAATAATTGTAGTACAGCTTTATAAACAGACTCAGACACACAATCTACATGACTCTATCAATACGTGCAGAAAAGACCTTTGACAAAGCTCAACATCCTTTTATGATAAAAAGCCTTGAGGAAACTAGGAATTGAAGGAACATACTTCAACATAATAAAGGCAATACGTGAAAAACTATAGCCAACATCATACTAACTAGGGAAAAATGGAAAACATTCCCTCTGATATCAGGAACAAGACAAGGATGTCCACTGTCACCACTGCTATTCAATGTACTAACTGAACTATTATCCACAGCAATAAGACAAGAGAAAGAAATAAAGGGGATCCAAATAGGAAAGGAAGAAGTCAAATTATCCCTATTTGCAAATGACAGAATCCTATACTCTAAAGACCCTAAGGACTCCACCAGAAAACTCTCAGAGCTTACAAACACTTTCAGCAAAGTGGCAGGACACAAAATTAATATATGAAAATCAGTAGCTTTTATTCACACCAACAATGACCAGGCAGAGAAAGAAACCAGGAAAAGAATCCCATTTGTAATAGCTGCAAAACAAATAATATACCTGGAAGTAAACCTAATCAAGGAGGTGAAATACCGCTACGATGAAAACTTTAAAATACTAAAGAAAGAGTTTGATGAAGACACTAGAAAGTGGAAAGACTCCTCATGCTCATGGCCTGGAAGAATTAATGTTGTGGAAATGGCTATATTGCTGAAAGCAATCTACAGATTTAATGCAATCCCCATCAAAATCCCAACGACACTCTTCACAGAAACAGAAAAAAAACAATCCTAAAATTCATATGGAAGCACAAAAGACCCTGAATCATTAAAGCAATCCTGAGCAGAAAGAATAATGCAGGGGGCATCACAATTCCTGATTTAAATTATAATCCAAAGCTATGCTAACAAAAACTGCATGGTGCTGGAACAAAAAAACAGGCATGTAGGCCAGTGGAATGGAATAAAGGATCTAGAAATAAACCCATGCAGCTATAGCCACCTGACATTTGACAAAGGTACCAAAAATACAAGTTGGAGAAAAGACATACTTTCAACAAATGGTGCTGGAAGAACTGAACATCCTTATGCAGAAGACTGAAATTAGATCTCCTTCTCTCATATCATACAAAAATCAGTTCAAAATGGATCAAAGACGTTAATGTAAAATCCAAAACTTTGAAACTACTAGAGGAAAACCTAGGGAAAACATTTCAGGACATAGGCATAGGAAAGGACTTTTGAAATAAAACCCCCAAGCATAGGAAACAATAGCAAGAACTGACAAATGAGATTGCATGAAATTAAAAAGCTCTTGCACAGCAAAGGACACAGTTATCAGAATGAAGAGACAGCCTACAGAATGGGAGAAAATCTTTGCCAGCTATACATCAAATAGGGGATTAATATCTGGAATATATAAAGAGCTCAAAAAATTAAACACCAAAAAAGAAAAGTATCCAATCAAAAAAATGGGCTAAAGATCTGAACAGAGACGTCTCAAAAGAAGAGATACAAATGGCCAACACTCATATGAAAAAATGTTCAACATCCTTAGCTATCAGGGAAACGCAAGTCAAAACTACACTGAGGAACCATCTCACTCCAGTTAGAATGGCTGCCATCCACAACAAACAACAACAAATGTTGGTAAGGATGTGGGGCGAAAGGAACCCTTATACACTGCTGGTGGGAATGCAGGTTGGTGCAGCCACTACAGATATCAGTATGGAGGTTCCTCAAAAAAATAAAAGTAGAACTACCATATGACCCAGCTATCCCACTCCTGGGTTTATATCTGAAAAAATATAAGTCAATATACCATAGAGACATCTGCTCATCCATGTTTGTTGCTGTTGTTGTTAGATGCCGTCAAGTCGGTATCTGACTCATAGCGACCCTCACAGGGTTTTCAATGGCTGACTGTTTCGGGATTGCCTTGGGAGTGGATTGCCAGGCCCTTCTCCCATTTTTGCGGTGCTGGGAATTGAACTCAGGACCTCAGAGACTGCAGCGCAGCATTCTACCAACTGAGCCAAATCCCAGCTCATCCATGTTTACTGAGGTGTTATTCACAATAGCCAAGATATGGAATTAACCTAGGTGTCCATCAACAGAGGAGTGGATAAAGAAATTGTGGTATATATACAGCATCGAGTTTTATTCAGTCATAAAGAAGGACAAAATTATGGCATTTTCTGGAAAATGAATGGAACTAGAGATCATAATTTTAAGCAAATTAAGTTAGAAAAATAAATACCACGTTTTCTCTCATATGTGAATGTTAGACTTCAATATATTCATTATTAAGACATATAGATCATGAAAGCAGAGGGACCTAAGTAGGGAAAGGGAATGGACTCAAAAAAGGGGGGAGGGGCAAGAAGAAAGGGTAGTGGGAGGAAAGAAAGGAAATATCACATATGTTGCCCTTAGGGCAAAATCAGGATGTATATATACAGGTTGTTGTTGTTGTTGTTAGGTGCCGTCGAGTCGGTATCCCACTCATAGCGACCCTCTGTACAACGGGAAACACTATTGTCAGTGCTTCTCTGCTGTGCATAGGGTTTTCAATGGCAGATTGATTTTTGGGAGTGGGTTGCCAGGTCCTTCTCCCATATATACAGGTAGATATACTTAAAAAAAAAAGACATGCTAAGTAGAAGGGAGACCATTGGTGGGGAGGAAGGAAATGGGGAGGGGTTGTGAGAGGGTAAGATGGAAGTTAATGTGAGCAATGTGCAATGAAATGCATGGATGGAAGTGTCATAATGAGACCCATTAAGCTGTACATTAAAAATTCCCAATTTAAAAATGTTTTTTTTTAAATGTGCCTTGGATGATTCCAATGTACAGCCATGATTGAGAACCATTGACTTAATGACATGTGATCAATATTTTCCCTGGTCAAATAATTCAACAGCATAACTTTTAGTGGTGGTATTATATTTCAGCCTCTGAATGTACCAGGATCCAATTAAACAGTACCCTACCATCTGACAAGTTGTTTTCAATGTATTGTTGTTAAAAAATAAATATACTTCAAGATTAATGTTTGGACACATCTGTCATTATATCCTTTATTAGAGCATGAACACGTTTGAGGTTTTCAATTCATCTTGTCAAACTGGCACCCAAAAAGATTGAGCAATCCCCCCAGTTTCTGTGTGTATTTCTTCCCCAACACAAGAGAATGGAATCCAGCACCATTCCCAAAGATCTGCGTTAATTTTGTAAATGGAAAACTTTTTCATGCTTTTAATTTACATTTTTGAAAGGGTTATTTTTTCATGTGTATATTGTACTCCTCTATGAATCACCTGTTCACACAACTTTCCCATTTTTCTATCAATGTTCCTCTTTTTCCTATGCGTGAGAGCTCTAACAAAGAATCATTAAGGGATATTATCTCCTTTCTGGGGCTGGGATTTAGCTCAGTGGGTAGAGCACTGCGCTGCAGTCTCTGAGGTCCCGAGTTCAATTCCTAGCACCGCAAAAATGGGAGAAGGACCTGGCAATCCACTCCCAAGGCAATCCCGGAATAGTCAGCCATTGAAAACCCTATGAGGGTCGCTATGAGTGGGATACTGACTCGACGGCACCTAACAACAACAATCTCCTTTCTGTCATATATACTGCAAATGCTTTCCCCAGATTTTCAATAGTCTTAATTTTGATAATGTTGGTTTTTACCAGCATGAAGTTTAGAATTTTTATTAAGGTAGATCTAACAGTGCTTCCCACAAAATTCTATGCCCAAATTTTTATGGCTCACTAGCAAAGATGTACAGCAATTATCGTTTTTAAAAATAACTTAATTATTAAAAGAGATTAAATAATATTTGATGAAGAAACAACCCATTTTCTGACATAGGAATATAAGAATTCTTAGAATATCACTATGGCACAAGCTTAATGATATTCTAACAAAACTCCAAAGGGATTCTTATTTGTGGAGAAGTAGGGATGGAGGTTTGACCAAGGATTCAGAGGTCATGTGAAAGTTAAAATACACAAGAATAAAGTATGAAAACTTTGAGAAATAAAAGCTGTAAAAGGGGCTTTGCTCTGTCAGATGTAGAAACCTAATCCTAACTGCAATAATTAAATGATGTAGTACTGGTAAAATAAATAAATGTCAGTGTAACAGAGCAGATATCCCAGAAACAGATACAAGCAGATTTATGAATCTATCCTATTTTCTTGTATTCTTAAACTTGGCATTAAGAATCAGAGGAAATCAGGAAGTACGTAATGAATTATTTTGAATAAGTTGGTTATTGAGAAGAAGACAAGTTAGATTCTTACCCTATACCTTCTTCAAAGATAAGTTCTGATTGGTTAAATATAACAAGTAAAATCAGAACATAGCTTCTAAAAGGGGGAAATACATGTTTTTATATGTGTGTTGGGGGAGCCTTGTAAGTATTTCAGGAAAGGAAAGATTGATAGGTTTGGCCGTATAAAAATCTCAGTATCCTGCAAAGAAAGTGCAAAGGTAGAGACACCACACACTGCTATGGTCTGGATAAGGTTTAAATGTGTTCTCCAGTCTTGGCCCCAGTGTGGTGGCATTAACATGTAGTGGAACCTTTAAGAGGTGGAGCTTAATGCAAGGAATTAGGTCATTGGCAGTGCTATCTTCTAAAAGGATTAAGGCTGGTTTCCCTGTCCCCAGGAGTGAGTTAGTTATCACAGGAGTGGGTTGTTATCAAACAGTAAGGCTGACCCTGAACCTCTCTGGCTTGATGTCTTCCTCCACTGTGGTGCCGTCCACCAGAAGCCCTCGGGAGAGCTGAGCAGAAGCCAGCATCGCTTTCTAGGACTTCTGTATAGAACTACCAGTTAAATAAACCTCTTTTCTTTACAGCGCGCAGACTCACAGTCAGGCATGGTGGTACACACCGGTAGCCTTAGCCACTCAGGAGGCTGAGGCTTGAGGATCACTCGAGCCCATAAGTTCAAGAGCAGCCTGGGCAATATAGCAAGACTCCCTCTTAAAAAAAAAATCCAACTTCCAATGTTTTGTTATAGCAACAGAAAATGAATTAACACACAAACAAATGGGAAATTTTTACCATATATGTAAAACAAAGGCTTTATATTCTATTGCAGTTTTAAGAAATCAACAGGAAAAAGATAAACTATTAGAAATGTTAACAGCGGAGTCGAGCAAGCAACACAAAAAGAAGCAAGTGTTCAGCATCAATCAACTCATGATAAAAAAAACATTCAATCGTAACGAACGCAAATTAAAGCAGTAATAAAATATTTTGATACTTTTCCTGTTAGAATTTCTTTTTTTTGGCAGTACTGGGGTTGAACCCAGGGGTTGCGTGCTTTGTAGGTGCTGTACCACTGAGCTGCACCCTCTGTCCGTTTTTTTATTTTTTTGAGACAAGGTCTTGCTAAACTACACAGACTGCCTCTGGTCTTGAATTTACGATCCTCCTGCCTCCGCCTCCTGAGTCGCTGGGATTACAGGCAAGCGCCACCTGGCCTCCGCCTCCCGAGTCGCTGGGATTACAGGCATGCGCCACCCTGTCGGCTCTCCTGTTGGAATTTCTAATTTTAGTATCAAATGTTGGGAAGCCCATTTCACACTGCAGGGGATTTTGTGGAGGCTGGGAGGTCCTTTATCGTTGTGGGAAGGTCTAAGCCATTGGGAACTAAGGTGGCCCCTGCTTTGGGTTGTTATAAGAGCCACAAATAGATCACTAAGTCTCAAGTCTCGGCAGCAATATAGACATGCAGATGGCATAACTGAATGGTTGTGTTTGCAGGCCACCAAGACAAATTGGATTCCAATTCTGGTTCTGCATTTATCCTGTGGACCTCCTTCTATGCCATTGGGCCCTTCCCTCATCCTCGATTCTGTCGCCTGTCAATTAGGGGGAATGAAAGCATCTACTTCCTGTGGTCATTGTTGTTGTTGTTAGGTGCCATCCAGTTGGTGTCCGACTCGTAGCAACCCTCCATATAACAGGTGAAACACTATTGCAGTGCTTCTCTGCTATTTGTAGGGTTTTCAATGGCTGATTGTTTTTTGGCAGTGAGTTGCTGGGTCCGTCTCCCAAGCCTACAGCACCTGGTGTTACCTGGTGGTCTCCCATCCAAGTACTAACCAGGCCTGACTCTGCTTAGCTTCCACGATCTGCTGGGATTGAATGCCACAGCAGCGTGGCTGCAGGCCTACGAGGGATATGCCTTTTTAAATGAAAGAAGTTATTTGTTTCCTTTTTGGTTTTGGTTTTGAGAAAGGGTCTCGCTCTATAGCCAAGGCTGGCCTACAACTTGCCGTGTAGCCCAGTTCGGCCTTGAACTCGGGACGGTTTTCCTGCCTCAGCCTCCCAAGTGCTGGGACGACAGGTGTGTGCTACCATACTCAGCTAAAGGAAAGTTCTGAAAACACAAGAATTGGGAAAGGATCAAACGCTAAGAATATGAAGGCAGATGAGGCTGGGATCGGGATTGGCACAGGCATTTGGGTGGGCTAGCCTTGCAGGCCAATGGGGATGATGAGAGCTCAATAGAGACAATGTTAGGGTCTGGAGCAAAACATCCCCCAAAAGTCATGTGTTTGAACGGTGGCGCTGTCGTGGGAGGTGATAGAACTTTGGGAGGCGAGATTCTAACTTTGTGGAAGAGGTTCCCTGCAGGGGGGAAGGGGGGGCTTCGGAGGTTTTCACCCAGGCGCCCCAGTTCCCCTTGGTCTCTCCTTCCGATCTGCCATGCTGTGAGGCTGTTTGATATGAGCGCTGCTGCCAGCCCTGCTGCCTTTATGGTGTGATCCTCTAACTGTGAGCCCCCAATAAATATTTTCTCCCACGTGTTTCTTGCAGTCAATTTCTCTGCCACGGTGATGCACCATCTGTCTAGTACAGACGATAACCGATAGATAAACACACAGAAGCCTTGCGCTGTCCTCTCAGATAGCCCCAAATTCTGTCCTAGTTTGGGCCCTGCTGTGTGGTCACTGGGCTCATCCCTCTGTGTCCACACTGGCTGGACTGGCCCTCAGACACGATGCCAACCCAGAGCAGCTACCATCACCACGAACACAAATTCCACCATCCTGAGAAGAGTGAGGACTGACTTAGGACTGGGACTTCCTAGAAAGGGAGACCAGGCACAAGGAACCCCCAGCACTGAGCACAGAGCCACCCTTAGGATCAGGTCTCTCCTCCCAATAACTCAGCCCCATATTTGACCTGCCCAAACCATGGCGCAGCCAGGAGTTTGAGGAGACCCCGGGTTTTTACACCTGTTGTTGTTAGGTGCTGTCAAGTGGTGTCCAACTCACAGCGACTGGATATACGACAGAACGAAACACCCCCTGACACTGTGCCATGTCTGGCACTATGTCAGTGCTTCTCTGCTATTCACAGGGTTTTCAATGGCAGATTGTTTTCGGGATTGTTTCAGGAGTGGGCTTCCAGGTCCTTCTCCTGTCTTTGTGGTGCTGGGGATTGAACTCAGGGCCTCAGAGCGCACAGAGCAAGCACTCTGCCAACAGAGCTAAACCCCAGCTACCTTACCGGATATCCAATAGTGAATGAGACAGTTGTTGTTGTTGTTAGGTGCCGTGGAGTCAGTATCCGACTCATAGCGACCCTGCGTACAAGAGGCGAAACACTATTGTCAGTGATTTCCTGCTGTTCATAGGGTTTTCAATGGCGGATTGATTTTTAGGAGTGGGTTGCCAGGTCCATCTCCCAAGCCTACAGCACCTGGTGTTCCCACTCCATCTCCCATCCAGGTACTAACCAGGCCCCACCCTGCTTAGCTTCTGAGATCTGATGGGATCGGATGCCACAGGGCTACAGCTAATGAGAGAATAGCACCAGAAAATCATGTTGTGGATCCGGAGAGGTGGGTGGAAGCCCAGGCCTGGGAACCCTGGCAGTGTTAGGAATTTCCACCAGGTGAATCAACTTCAGCAGCAGCATCAGCAGGGCGCTCCAGCTACTGAACGGGTTCGCAGGCTGGCCCCAGGTGTTACGAGAGGACTGGTGAGAGGCAGGAGGAATTCAGTTCTGGGCAGGTTACCAAGACAGGCCCTCAGAGACAGGGAGTTCAACAACTGCAAAAACAATTCCACAAATATTGACTTAGTGGCTGCTACAGGCCAGGTGTGAGCTGAATGCTGGCTCACACCTAGGATAAGACGGTCACGGTCCGTGTCCTCCCACAGCTTCAGAGTCAGGTGAAGAGAAAGACAGATGGGTGGAAAGGCTGCTGCCGTCCTGTATGATGATCATTGCAATGGTAAGGAAGGAGTGCGTGGGAGAACCAAGGTGGGAGAGGGGAGAACAATTAACCAGACATATTTATCAGGTAGGCAAGTTGCTATAACAACCTCCACCTCTCAGTGGCTTAATGCTACAAAGTTTAGATTTCACTCATGGTAAAATCTCCTGCTGGTTGTGGAGAAGGTAGATGAGACTGTGCTCCACACAGTCATTCAGGGACCCCGGCTTATTCTACTTGTCTAATGGCTCTACACGGGAGAAGGACGTGGCAACCCACTCCGGAGGCAATCCCGAAACAATCAGCCATTGAAAACCCTATAAGGGTCACTATGAGTCGGATATGACTTGACTTGATGGCACCTAACAACAACAACAACAATGGTTCCACAGTCTGCAGCTGCGCCATCCTGGCATCTGATCCCATCTGATCTCAAAAGCTAAACAGGGTCAGCCTGGTTAGTCCTTGGGTGGGAGACTGCCTGCGAATAGCAGGTGCTGCAGACTTGGGAGAAGGACCTGGCAGCCCACTCCCAAAACCAATCCACCATTGAAAACCCTATGAATGGCAGAGAAGCACCGACATAGTGCCGGGCATGGCACAGTCTCGGGGAGTGTTTCTTTCTGTTGTACACAGGGTTGCTATGAGTCAGACCCGACTCAACCACCTAACAACAAGTAATGGCTCCACCACTCACTCCCAAGGGTATCAGTTTCGCATGATATCTTTTGCATCCACTTGGCAGAAGGGAAGAAGGAATGCGGAGGATGACGGGGAGGGCCAGGATTTGAATAACATTCATTGTTCTGCTCACTTCCCCGAGCCAGAGCTCAAATCACATGGCCCCACCCATCTGCATGGGAGCCTGGAAAATGTAGTCCAAGGGTGACCCCAGATGAAAAAGAACCAGGGGTTGGTGAGCTCATACTAGTGTGTGCTGCACTAACCCTGAGAATAACTCTTAGAGGAGGGATTTCCAAGCTGGCCCCTGACGTTTACATGAAGGGGTGCAGGAAGGCAAGCACAGGGTTTCACTATGTAGTCAGGCTGGCCTTAACCTCTAGGAATCCAGGTGGCTGCCGCCACTCTTGGCAATGCAGGTGTTTTTGTTTTAAGATAGAAGACACCTTCCCTCACCATCTTGGCACTTTGTAACTTAGCATCCTAGAGAAAAGAATGGACAAAGCCAAGTTCATTCACTGAACACATCTTTATTAAGCATTCCAACATCACAGGCAAATACCTGCTGCAGTTTAGGCAAATGGGAACACAGGGGTGCCCCCAAGCATCCTTGAGTCCTTGCTCCTCTGACTTGTCTTCGAATAGGAGAGACGGTCAGTAAACACCTAATCAGCGTGTTGGATGGAGATAACCATACTGTGCAGAAAAATAAATCAAAGAAGTGGAATAGAATGTGCTGGGAGAGGGTACAGCTTTCTAAGATTCATAGCGGAAGTGGACTTTCGGATGAAGACACACGGGAAATGAGGAAGCAAACCATGGAGCTCTATCTGGGGAGGAAGGGAGGAATGTTCCAGAAAGAGCATGAGAATTCATTGAATAGCATTCATTATTTTGCTCACTTCCCCTGAGCCAGAACTCAAATCACATGGCCCCACCCATCTGCATGGGAGCCTGGGAAATGTAGTCCAAGGGTGACCCCAGAAGAAAAAGAACCAGGGTTTGGTGAACTCATACTAGTGTGCGCTGGTCACTAGTGCGCTAGAGTCAGAGGTGGGAGAGAAAGGGCGACGTGTATCGAGAGCTGGGGTCTCAGCCCAGGTGGCCAGATGGCACAGAGTGAAGGGAAGATGGCAGACATGAAGCCAGAGAAGTGACATGGGGACGCTGTCAGGACCCCATCTTCGACTGTGAGCAGAGAAGGACACGACGGAACGTAGATTCTGACAGAACCCCTCTGGATGGTGTATGGGTAAGACTGGAGCCGAAAGACATGGGGGAGGTGAGGGACAGAAGTATGAAAGACGGTAATTCAGGTGAGAGGAGGCGGGGTGGGATCAAGCGTCAGCCGTGGAGATGAAAGAAGTGACCCCATTCTATGAATATGTCCCAGGCGCAGCCAGCTGGATTCGCTGCTGCTTGGCTGGGAAATGGAAGAGAGAGAGAGGCACCAGCTTGCGTCCACAATGTGATGCAACGTGGAGTGGAATGAGGTACCGGTGCGCGCTGCAACATGCCTAAGCCTCACAAACGCCTCGCCAGGCGGAAGAAGTCAGGCACACGGTTCCATTCACACATGTGCTGAACAGGGAAATCCATGCTGACAGAATGCAGGGCAGCAGCCACCGGGAGCTGAGGGAGAGGAGAGGGAGCGACTGCTTTGTGGGTGTGGGCTTTGCCTACAGGAGATGAAAACATTTGGGAATTGGAGGCACTGATTGCACGACATTTGTGCCTGCTCTAAATGCCACTGAACTGTTCCCTTTAAGATGGTTAAATTCATGGCCTGTGAATTTTACTTCCATGTTTTTTCAGTACTGGGGAGGCAAACCCAGGACCTCACATGTGCTAGGAAAGCACTCTGCCACTGAGCCTCTCCTCAGCCCTTTTATATTTTTTATTTTCAGACAGTCTTGCTAAATTACGCAGGCTGCCTCTGGCTTTGAACTCACGATCTTCCTGCCTCAGCCCCACGAGTCGCTGGGATTGCAGGTGTGTGTACACGGTGTCTGGTTTGATTGTTTGTGTGTTTGTTTAGACAGGGTCTCACTATGTAGCCCAGGATGACCTGGAACTTTGGATCCTCCTCTTTCAGTCTTTAAAGTGTGGGGATTACAGGTGTGCACCACCATACCCAGCTTCCACTTCAATTTTTGAAATTAAAAAGAAAAAAAAACCAAAAAAACCCCAGAAGACTCCAATGTCTTCGATCTGAAAACCGGAAGAATGAAGCTATCTACCCTCTACTATCCCTGCAGCCATAGCCCTGTGGCATCCGATCCTGTCAGGCCTGGTTAGTCCTTGGATGGGAGACCATAGGCTTGGGAGATGGACCCTGCAACCCACTCCCAAAAATCAGTCAGCCATTGCAAACCTTATGAACAGCAGAGAAGCACTGACAATAGAGTTTCACCTGTTGTACAAAGGGTTGCTATGAGTCGGATACCAACTTGACAGCACCTAACAACAACCACCCTTTACTGTGATAGAAAAGACCATAGGAGTAACAGGTTGGGAAGAAAATTCTGGCATTTGATTTGGGATGATCATTAGCCTGGGAGATGCCTGTTGACCAAGTAACACTGTCAGATAGGTAGATGAGTTGGAAGTTTAAGAAACACACTGGAGATATTCAGGAGACTCCAGCCTCTAGGTCCTCTTCAGACTCCGCTTTGGATGATCCCAAGCTGCCACTTCCCTGGGAAAAGAGACAGAAACAGAAATGACATGGTTATGGAAGAGCAAATAAATTTCCACGCCGCACATCCACGTTTGCGGACTGAAATCCACACCTTCTGCGTTCAAAAGGGCTGCGGCTCTTTAAACCCATCGGGGCATGACTGACCAGGAGCCGGCGGGGCCAGCCCTGTTGGGTGGTGGAGGCCACAGGACCTGCCTCTCTCCAGTGCTTCTCTGCAGCCCCTGGAAAACAAGAGCCGACTTTGTGTCCTTGACCAGTAATTTATCAGCCCTGCCTGGTAGCCTCGTTTCCCTCCTGCCCAGACTTGTCAGTTGAGAAGCCAGGAGAAACCCACACCTGGTTTGTCAGCACCGGCAAAACTTTGCCAAACTAAGGAATGCAGAATTTACGGCAACAATCTTCCACGGGTGCTGGTCACAGACAATTAATAACCTTCACCAAGAAATGTTATCAATGCCTGATTAGTAAGCACTTCCTATTTTCAAGCACTTGGTTAAGAGCTGTGTATTCTCTGTCTCATTCTGCCCTCGTGTTAAACCTGTCAGGTAGACATTATTACTATGGTTACAAGCACAGAGAGGTTAAGTGATTTGCCAAAGGTCACACAGGAGCAAATGAAGAAACAGGAGGCAAGCTCAAATATGTCCTACCCTAAAGCCTTCTGCTTTGGAGGAATTGAAACAGGAAATGCAAGCAGCTTCCCCTCAACGCCCTCCCCCTCATATGCTCAGTGGTGAGAAGAGGTGGGGATTGGGTCTCCCGAGTGACCACAAGCCTCCTCTCCAGCCCTAGACACAAGATTGGCGCATAATTAGTGTCTAGAGCTTGCTGCATAAATGATTGACTGAATGAATAAGCGCAGAAAAGATTGATTAGCATGGACCACACACTGCATTGTTCTCAGTAGTTAAATGAGCCTCTCTCTCCATCAAGGCTATGAGGTAATGGATGGGAGAGACTTTTTCTTACATCCTGTAATAACAGCCCATATGGTGGAAGAGTTCAGGTTAAAATGAATGGACTCCAGAGGTCAACTGCTCCGCTCAAATCATGGCTTCTCTTCCCTACTGTGAGACCATGAGCAAGTTATGCAACCTCTCTGTGCTGCGATGTTTCATCTGGAAAATGGAGAAATAGCAATCCTACTCCTTACAGATATTTATGAAGATTCAGCAAGTTAAGATCTTGGTACACAGAAGATGTGGCGTCCGATCCCATCAGATCTCAGAAGCTACACAGGGTCTGGGCTGGTTAGTCCTTGGATGGGAGACCACCTGGGAACACCAGGTGCTGTAGGCTTGGGAGACGGACCTGGCAACCCACTCCCAAAAATCAATCCGCCATTGAAAACCCTATGAGTAGCAGAGAAGCACTAACAATAGTGTTTCGCCTCTTGTATGTAGAGTCGATATGAGTCCCATACTGACTTGACAGCACCTAACAATAATACATAGTAGGTGCTCAATAAACATTAGCTGTGTATCACTAGAGCCACAGAGAAAGATACCCTTGGCTGTTCCTAGTGGAGTCAGTAACCATTTGTACCCCACAGCCTATAATAACAGACAGCTTTTTTGAACACTTGTTGTGCCAGGAATTGAACCAGGTGCCTCGTATGAGTCACTGCGTTTGATTCCGACAGCATGGGAACGGTGTGGGCACCATGGTTATGCTATCTATTTTCCTGACAGGGAGGCCGAAGCTAAGAGATTAATTTACCAAGCATCGCACAGCAAGTAAAAGCAGATAAAGAAAAGGAATCCGTCCATGCTCCTAGGAGGTCAGGGGCCGGCGAAAAAGAAAACCATTCTAGGTACTTCAAACAGAAGGAATTTGATATGAGGAATTGATTACGCAAATGGTCCAC
Source organism: Pedetes capensis (assembly GCA_007922755.1). Taxonomy (NCBI): domain Eukaryota; kingdom Metazoa; phylum Chordata; class Mammalia; order Rodentia; family Pedetidae; genus Pedetes; species Pedetes capensis. The sequence goes on along the minus strand of VMDO01013800.1, from coordinate 10,888 downwards.
CAGCCAGGAAGCCAAATAGGAGCTGATACAGCAGCCCTGGGCTTATTAGCAACAGCAGGAAGCTGCTGCGAGGATGGGGTTTGAGGGGGTGTTAGGGTCACTCAGAGCTGGGACCCCCCAGGGCTGCACGGCCAAGCGCAAAGCCAGGGAGGAGACACAGCTTCTGTTGGATGTTGAGGGAGGGGGACTGCCTGGCTGCCCCCTTTGCCTGGTCATTCCATCTCCTGCCCTCCTGGGGGCTGAATTGACCTGGATGCCCGTTGGCCAGCTGGCAGCTGAGCCTGGGAAACATAGTTTCAAGAGCAAGGGTGGAGAAGGAACCTAAGCTCAGACAGGTGGGCATAGAGCAAGGCTCTTCATTATCAGAAAGGAAAGATGGGAGAGCCGGGCGCGGTGGCGCACGCCTGTCATCCCAGCGGCTCGGGAGGCGGGGGCAGGAGGATCGCAAGTTTGAGACCAGAGGCAGTCTGTGTAACTTAGCGAGATCTTGTCTCAAAAAGTTAAAAAAAAAAAAAAAAAAAAAAAAGGGCTGAGGGTGCAGCTCAGTGGTCCAGCACTTCCAGAGCACGCAAACACAAGGCCCTGGGTTCAACCCCCAGTACCACAAAAAAAAAAAAAGAAAGAAAAAGAAAAGAAAGAAAGAAAGAAAGAAAGGAAGGAAGAAAAGATGGGAGCAGGAGGAGAGGCAGGCAGACACCAAAGTCTGGGTTCTTCAGCGAAGCCATGCAAGCAGAAGGGGGACCACTGGTGAGCGGGAAGGGGCTGAGGGGGTTCATGAGAGGTAATGGGGGAGGCGAACGTGAGCAATGCACAATGACAGCATGTACAGAAATGTCATCATGAACCCCTATGCTCAGAAAAAGCCCTAATAAAGTAAGATTACTGGAAGTAAGTAAACACATTAAATCTGTGCTCTGAGCCCGAGCGAAGGAACCCAAAGGCCTCCTGAACCCAGTTGGATTACACCCAGGCCAGGAGCGACCCGGCTACAGGGATGGTGAGGGCTGTGTTAAACCGGAGGAACCACCCCGCGCCTCCCTGGGCAGCCCCAGTAAGTCACAGGCCTTGTCTGCCCAGCAGGGACGCCCACTCCATGCTGCCCGGTGCCCCGACCTGGCAGGAGAAGTGGCAGATCCTGATGGTCAACTTACAGCGACCACTTTGTACATGTTGGCAAAGTGGCCAACTGATCTTGACAAAGGTGGACATCCCATCCAGAGGAGCGCGGGGCAGCTTGCTGGGCCGGGAGGAAGAGCAGCTCAGCAAGGAGGACTTGGGCTCACGGTTGCGTCAACGGGACCCAGAGCCAGCCTGCCGGGGTTCCATTTGCTCAAGTGGCACCATTTTTGAGGATCAAAAAGAGAGAAAGAAATAGACTAGGGGTGGAACCCTTGCCCGGCATGGAAGAGGCCCTGGGTTCGATCTCCAGCCCAGCAAAAACTTAATTAATTAATTTTTAAAATCCTGGGATGGAAAAAGGACATCAGTGGAGGTTAATAGAAACACATCGGTGCTGTCTCTAGATTCTGTCACAAGTGCATAGTAGTGGAAGAAATCAACATTAGGGCAACAGGAATACAGACTGGGAGTCTCTATAACACATGCGCATGTCTATGAGAATATATATATTTTTTCTTTTCTTTTTTCTAAGACAACGTTCTGCTGTGTACCCCAGACTGGCCTTGAACCCAGTATTCTCCTGCCTCAGCCTCCCCAGTGCTGGGGTCACAGGCGCTCTCTACCATACTCCTCTCTCTGTCCTATCTTAGAAAGTGACATTATTCCAAAATAAAGTTATTTTCAAAATAATGAAACAGCTTAAATCCATTTTTGTGTGTGTGGTACTTGGGGCTGGAACTCAGGGCCTCATGTATGCTTTCTAAGAGCTGTACCACTGAGTGCACCCCCAGCCCATCTTTTATTTTTTATTTCGAGACAGAGTCTCTCTGAATGATGCAGGCTGCCTCTGGCCTCCAGCCTGCGATCCTCCTGCCTGCACCTCCCGAGTTGCTGGGATGACAGGCGTGAGCCACGACGCCTGGCTTTTAAATCTGTTTTTAAAGATCCGTGAGTTCATAGCGACATGTCGAGAGAGGTGGCAGGGGCGGTGGGGCGGGGGGGGGGGTAGAGGAACTCATTCTCCACCGTTGTAGGCAGCAATCCCATCAAATCCTTACTCAAAAACAGTAGTAATAGATCCGGGTGTGGTGGTGCACACCTGTCATCCCAGTGGCTCAGGAGGCGGAGGCAGGAGGATTGCAAGTTCGAGACCAGAGGCAGTCTGTGTAACTTAGCGAGACCCTGTCTCAAAAAAAGTAAAAAAAGAAAAAAAGGGCTGGGAGTGGAGCTCAATGCTCCAGCACTTGCAGAACATGCAGGCGTGAGGCCCTGGGTTCAACCCCCAGTACAGAAAAAAAAAAAAAAAAAAAAAGTAGTAGTTAAAGGGAAAGAATTGATTCTGCCCTAGTCAATGAGAGAAAGAACTCTGCAGAAGAATGCCAGTGTGTCAATGTTGAAGGAAGAGGAGAGTGTGAATTTTGCAACCCAGAACTAAATAATCGACTCAGGTGAGGATCATTGATGGATGCTGAACCTTGAGGTGAGGGGGTCAGGAGGGGCTGAAGCGTCACTGTTGCCATGTCATCAGCCCCTACAGAGCTTGCTGGCTACAGGAGAAACAGCACTCCCACGATGGGGACCAGGTCCTCACCACACGCATCCTGCCTCAGCCTCAGGTGCCCTCCTGGGACAGCCCATGGCTCTGTGCCCTGGGTGGTGAGGCCATAGGGCGCTTGCAACACCACCTGGGAAGAATTATTGCCAACGAGGTTCAGCCAGATCTGATCAGACCACGCAGCTCGCATCTCCCTTACAGGAAATGCAGGCAGTGGAGGGATCAGCTAAATGCACCACAAGGAAGCAATCAGAGAAGAAAGTAGGTTATTTAACCAACAAGACAATGGACCTGCTTGCTTGAACAAGTCAATGACCTGGAGAGCAGGGAGGGGAAACCAGGGGAAAGCTATTTAGGTATTTATTTTGTGGTGCTGGGGGTTAAACGCAGGGCCTTGTGAGCGGGCCCCAGCCTGGGGAGGCTGTTGTAGACTTCAAAAGAAGAGATTGGACCAGGGCTGGGGGTGTAACTCAGAGGTAGAGCACATGTCTTGCATGCATGAGGTGCTGGGTTCAATCCCCAGCACCACACACACACACACACACACACACACACACACACACACACAAAAGGAGGTGGGGAGAGATCCAAAGAAAGGCAACTTGTAAACTGTAACTGGGTCCTGGTTTGAATCAACTGTAAAAGACAGTTGTTGAAGTTGGTATCCGCCTCATAGCGACTCTATGTACAATAGGCAACACACTATTGTCAGTGCTTCTCTGCTATTCACAGGGTTTCCAGTGGCTGATTGTTTTGGGGGAGTGGGTTGTCCGGTCCGTCTCCCAAGCCCACAGCACCTGGTGTTCCCAGGTGGTCCCTCATCCAAGTACTAATCAGGCCCGACCCTGCTTAGCTTCCCAGTTCTGACAGGATCAGACACCACAGTGGTATGGCTGCAGGCATGGAGGGATTAGATGTTAATAAAGAGTTGTTGTTGTTGTTAGGTGTCGTCGAGTCGTGACCGACTCATAGCGACCCTCATAGGGTTTTCAATGGCAGATTATATCGGGATTGCCTTGGGAGTGGGTTGCCACATCCTTCTCCCATTTTTACGGTGCTGGGAATCGAACTCGGGACCTCAGAGACTGCAGAGCAGCGCTCTACCAACTGAGCTAAATCCCAGCCCTAATAAAGAGTTAGGGTCCTCTTATTAGGTGTTATAATGGTATAATGACTGGGAAGAGAAGTGTGTCATTTGTTAAGGGCACACAGCAAAGTATGACGAAATGTCATGTTGACTATAAATATTGTACAATAGTTCAGCCAAAAAAGAAAAAGTAACTGAAGCCAATAGGGCTAAATGCTCACAATTGTTACAGCTAAGTGCTGTGTATATGGATTCTTGTTATGTGATTTGCTCCACTTTTCTGTATGTTTGAAGAAACAAGTGTAGACCAAATAAGCATTTGACCATTGCACAAATATTTGCTGATACTTCATACGGGCCTGGCACTGATTGGGAGCATTGACGCTACAGCAACTAAACTAGGAAAACAATAAAAATGACTTTGTCATCCTGGAATTACATCCAGTTGGAAAAGAAAGACAGTCAACCAATCAGGAAGTTAAAGCATAATTGAGAAAAATAAGAGAAGAAATAAGGCCAAGAAGAATTGTCTGTCTGGGGTAGATATTTCTAGTGTAAGGAGGTACTCAAGGAAGAGTTCTTTGAAGGGGTGACATTTGAGCAGAGACTTAAAAGATGTGAGTCATTGGAATGCCTGTCAGAGCAACATTCAAGGATTCAAGGTAGAAGAGAGAGCACATGCAAAGGCCCTGAGGCAGGAGCATGCTTGTGTTCAGGAAGAATCAAGGAGGCCTGTGAGGGTCATGTGGAATGATCAATGGGGACAATGGAAGGAGGTGAGCTTAGAAAGGTGTGAATGAGGATGGAGTGTCGTCAGAATATGGGGAAACTTTTAAGCCATTGCATTCCTTACTCTTTTATTTTCTTAAAAATTATTACATAGAAATTTTTAGAGATACAGAGAACAAAACAATGATCCCCCAAGCACCTATCACTCACTTTCAGCACTGGTGACTCATAGCCAATCTCATTTTATCTGTGTTTCCCACACTCCCTAATGGGTTATTTTGAAGCAAACCCCAAGTATCTTACCATTCCTGTGCTAAATGTCTTTGTAGATTTCTTTAAAATGGTCTCTTTTAGAAACTCACAATAAAACCATTGCAAAATCTTATAAAATGAAAAACCCTGTAACATCATACAATGTTGTCATTGTCTTATCAATAATTTTCATAGCATCCGTATGAATCAGGACCCGGATAAGATTGCTGAATTGCCATTGCTGAGCTACCTCTTAAGTCTTTTCATTTCTAGGATGATCCGTGACCTCGTTTGTTTCTTCCAGGTTTTCCATGAAGCAGTGGGTTGTTGGGCTTTGGCTGGTTACATTCCCACGGTGGCCCTTGGGTAGAGCAGCACTCTACCAGCTGGGCCAAACCCCAGCCCCAGTACAAGATTAAAGCGTCTTAAAGTCTCCAAGGCCCAACCTGACCTTTCTCAAGGTTTCTGGATGCAACCACAAATCTCCAAAGTGAGGTTCCAGAGTCTGTCCCCAGAGCGGCCTCTCTCTCAGGCCAAGCCCCCGGGAGCCGGGCCAGTGGGAAGAGAATGATGGAAAGTTGCGGGCTCCGGGTGGCCAGGCAAGCGCTGAGCACCAGCCTGGCTGTGCCCTGAGTGCTCTGGGTCTTGTGGTTGGATTCTGGGAACCAAGGGACCACTGCCAGGCTTGGCAGGGGCCGGAGGCTTTCCCGGCTGAGCGGCCGGGGGCAGAGCAGAGTCCAGTGGAGGGGTCCGCGTGTGCCGAGAGCCAAACAGAGCCCCACATTCAAATGCCCACGGGGCACTGCGCTCAGGCCAAGTGGAGACCAGGGAACCTGAGAGCCTACCCAGCTGCCACCAGCTCCAGGCCACCCAAGCCAAGCAGGAAGAGGAGCCCGAGCCACGGAGCCTCCCCAATTACTCATTTCCATGGAATCAGGCAATTGGCTTTTGTATAGCATTTCCTGATTTTTAAACATTGCCTCAACACTTCTTTTTTTTTTTTTTTTGTGGTACTAGGGGTTGAACCCAGGGCCTTGCGCCTGCATGCTCTGCAAGTGCTGGACCACTGAGCTGCACCCCCAGCCCATTTTTTTACTTTTTGAGACAGGGTCTCGCTAAGTTACACAGACTGTCTCTGGTCTCGAACTTGCGATCCTCCTGCCTCTGCCTCCCAAGCCGCTGGGATTACAGGCGTGCGCCACAGCCCGGCTGCTTCAACAATTCCCTTAAGTACCAGGTGATCTGACGAGGTGTTTGAAAACTGGACCTCGCCCACCCCTCTCCCCGGCCACTCCAGGGCTGCCTGTCTGCACCCCTGCAATGCAACAAAACTGTGCTTCACATGGTGGACTTTGGTCCTGTTCTTTGGGCACTGCCATTGCCTGAGCGCATCCCTTGACACCCCAGGTCTGTTTCTTTATCTGTAGAATGGGCACAAAAGTAGAACCGACTTCATAAGGTTACTTGGGAAGATAAAAGAGACTTAGTAAACAGTACTAATTCAATAATAGCAGTGATGGGGGAACAGGCAGGGGACCTGGGGGTCTTGGGGAGAGAAAGTGGCACAATGAAAGGGACATACATGGCATAAGGTGATGCACTGTGGTCAGGGGCAGGGGAGCCCTGAAGTTTGCCATGACCTTGGAGAGTGAAGCCGAAGACCCCGGGGCGCAGTGGTGTGAGGTAAGGATTCCACCAAGCCAGAGACCCAGCACCTGGGACCTCCACACCTGCAGGTGGCGCTGCATCACTGAGAGGCACCTTAATTCTCAGGAGGTGGCACAGCTCCCAAAAAAGGGCTTCCCATTCTGTATTTATTCACACTGTGGTGGGTCTGAGCCCAACTGCAGGACTTTACAGTTGTGCTTGGTGTAGTTTATTTTCTTAGTTTGGAGTCAGAAATTCCAGGCTGTCAAGATTCCATAAACAGATATCTTAGCTGTCCATCTTGACTTCCTTCTTTTGCAGTTTAGATAAAATTTTCACCAGACTCAGCTAGGAGTCTTTTGGTTGCAAGCAACAGAAATCCTAAGATGATTCAGCCAAAAGGAAATGTATAGCTCTGTGCACCTGAAATGTCCAGGGTGTAGGGCTAACTTCAGGAATGGTTTTAGGTGGGTCAAATGGTAATACCAAGACCTAGTTTCTCTTTGTCATCTTTGTGGGTAGGATCCATTCTTTGCTTTCTCTCTCTCTCTCTCTCTCTCTCTTTCTCTCTCTCTCTCTTTCTTTCTTTCTTTTCTTTCCTTTCTCTTTGCAGAGGTGAGGATTGAATCCAGGGCTTTGCACAGGCAAGCAAGTGCTGTGCCACCCAGGTCCATCGCCAGCCCTACAATTTTTATAAAGCCTCTTCCTGGCTATGACACCACATCTAAACAATTCCCAAGTCAACGAGAGCCCTTGGGAGCTCAAAGAAAAAAATCCTTGCATATGGTGTCATTGACGAGGTCTATGAGGATTAAACTCAGCTCATGTCCCTCCTCCAAACAAATCACTTTCCCAGGGGAAACACAGCAGGCTGATTGCCAGGCCTGGGCTGTATCAACGCAGAATGAGATGGTGATGAGTGGAACCAACACCCCCAAGACAAAAATGCAGATTAGAGGTAGAAAGGGGAAGAAACCACCCCCCACCCCCAGCTACATCAGGGGCTTCCCTGAAGTTGAATGAGCGGACGCTTGGTGCCCCCTTGGAAGAACGCTCACTTCATCTCCTGCACAAAGTATCTTGGAATTGTGGCTGTGAGAGGGAAGTGTGGCTTTGTGGCTTCCACATTGAACGTCCCATTGATTAGCAGGAATGTCTTTGCTGACCTTGGATCTCCTGTCCTGTCTCCATCATCTCCCAGAGGTGGTTTTTTTTTTGTTTGTTTTGTTTTTTTTAGTGGTACTGGGGGTTGAACCCAGGGCCTTGCGCTTGCATGCTCTGCAAGTGCTGGACCACTAAGCTGCACCCCCAGCCCTTTTTTTTTCCTACTTTTTGAGACAGGGTCTCACTAAGTTACTCAGACTGCCTCTGGTCTCGAACTTGAGATCCTCCTGCCTCCGCTTCCCATGCCACTAGGATTACAGGTGTGCGCCACTGCGCCCAGCTCATCTCCCAGAGTTGTACTAATTAAAGAAAGCAAGAGACTGTTCTTCCACGGTGGCATGAAATATTCCATCGAATTTTTTTTTTTGTAATTACACAGCCACCCCCACCAAACCAGTCATGAATCCATCCATCTATGAATTCGTCTGACTCTGCCATAACCTTCATCTAGAAAAAGTGTGTTCTTTAAAAAAAATCGGCCAAATGATACATAGTTACAAATGCCTGGTTAAGTCCCTGTGGATGTACTGATGCCTCAAGACTAGAGCCCCTATCTAGAAAGGGCGGGGGGAGAAGGCTTGCTGCTCAGAAAGCTAAGCCATCTATGCGCACACAATGATCTTTATTCACCATTGCTTCAAACCAATGCCTTAAAGTGTGTTGGCCAAGTATCAGCCAATCTGGAGTCCCCAGACACTCAAAGCTCCAGCCCCCCAGCACACCCACTGGAAATCCTGCCCTCAGAGGGGAGTGTCAACTGTATCAAGCTGCCTACAGCCACAGAGTCCCACGGGGAATTCATTCTGACAACGTGCATGTCACGGCCTAGACAGGAAAACAGTGTGACCCACAAGGAAAGACTTCACATATGAAATGGTGGTTTTTGTAAGGAGTAAGGGTCAAATGCCTGCAGCCGTAGCGCTATGGCATCTGATCCCATCAGATCTTGGAAGCTAAGCAGGGTCGGGCCTGGTTAGTACTTGGATGGGAGACCGCCTGGGAACACCAGGTGCTGTAGGCTTGGGAGAAGGACCTGGCAACCCATTCCCAAAAATCATTCAGCCATTGAAAACCCTATGAACAGCAGAGAGGCACTGACAATAGTGTTTCCCCTGTTGTATGCAGGATCGCTATGAGTCGGACACTGACTCGACGGCACCTAATAACAACAAAGGTCAAATATCCACAATTTCACATGGTCATATCTGAATTTGCTACAGAAGCAGCAGTTTTCAAAATGTGGTCCACGTGCGCCTGGGAGGGCTCAAAGACCCTTTCAAGAGGAATGTTGTTGTTGTTGTTGTTGTTGTTGTTGTTGTTGTTGTTAGGTGCTGTTGAGCTGGTATCCGACTCATAGTGACAATACATACAACAGGCAAAACAGTATTGCTAGTGCTTCTCTGCTATTCATAGGGTTTTCAATGGCTGATTTGTTTTTTGCAGGGAGTGGATTGCCAGGTCTGTCTCCCAAGCCTACAGCACCTGGTGTTCCCAGGTGGTCTCCCATCCAAGGACTAACCAGGCCCGACCCTGCTTAGCTTCTGAGATCTGACGGGATCAGATGCCACAGTGGTGGAGCCTCAGGCTTCAAGAGGAATAGAGGGTCTACATTATTTTCACAGTATCACTAACATGTTATCTGTCTTTCTCACCAAGCTGATATGTCTACTGGAAGTACAGAAGCAATGAGGGGTCTCTTTTTCCATTTCCTGTTACAATAATGCAGTACCACAGACTGGGTAAGTCACAAAGAAAAGAGGTTTATTTTGGCTCACAGTTCTGCGCTAAGGTCAAGTACTGCATCTGGCAATGGCCTTCTTGCTTGCAGAAGCCCAAGGCAAGGCAGGGCATCACAGAGGAGGGATGGGAAGCCTGGGTGTGTAAGTATATTCTGGTCTTTCTCCTTACAAAGCCACCAGTATTCAATCGTGGGGACTCCACCCTGATGACTTTATCTAGGCCTACCACCTCCCCAGGGCCTCACCTCTACACACCATAGAGGGATTAAGAGGGTGGGTGGGACAGCGCCCTCTTCATGCCTCACAATGGCAGGTAAACTCCAATGGGAATTTCAGAGAGGACAAACAATGTTACGCGAAACTCGGATTCCTCCATTGCCTTCCACTGAAACAACATACGGCAACGGACTGGATGCAGAAGCCATATGACAATCCAGCTGTCTTTTATTAAGTTGGGCATTAAAGATAATTGCAAAAGTGTTAAATGGGACCCTTCTATTTTTTTGAATTTTTGTTTTTTATTTTTGGCAGTACTGAGGGTTGAGCCCAGGGCCTCGCGCTTTGGATGCTTTGCAAGTGCTGGACCATTGAGCTGCGCCCCCAGCTCAGTTTTTATTTTACTTTTCAAGACAGGGTCTCTCTAAGTTACACAGACTGCCTCTGGTCTCAAACTTGTAATCCTCCCACCTCTGCCTCCCAAGCCACTGGTATTACAGGTGTGCGCCACCGCGTCCGGCTTGAAAATATTTTTCATAAAAGCATTTTGTTTATGTCAACATGGATTATTGCTAGAGTGTAATGCACTCAGAAATATTTTAGAGAATCAGTGTTCTTAATTCATTTGGTTTAGCTTAGTTTTGCTTTGTTTTTGAGACTGGGTCCCCCTGTGCAGCCCGGGGTGGCCTTGAACTTGCTACACAGCCCAGCCTGGCCTCAAACTCAAGATCCTCCTGCCTCGGCCACCCCAGGGCTGGGATTATGGGCATTCACCACCACGCCTTGCTATGTGCTATTTTTTATGCAAAAGTAGCAATAGATACAACACAACTAGACAAAAACTCTGGGGTCTTCAATCATCTTTAAAATTGCAGAGGATTCCTGAGACCAAATCTTACCAGACTCCTGTATTATTGGGACAATTCATGAAGAAGTAGGCGTGATGGGGGGTATTAAGTCTCCTGGAAAGAAATGCTTGAAAGGAAAGGATAATGTTGGAGCCTGGGCCTGATGGGAAGAGAAGGCAGAATGAAAGGCAGGAAGTGAAGACCGCAGGAAGCAGGGGATCTCAGTGTGTTTTCTGAAGCTAGTACCACAATACCACAGACTGGGTAAGTTACAGAGAGAAGTTTATTTTGGCGCCGGGATCTGGTCCAAGGTCAAGAGATCCTGCAGGTGGCGATGGCCTTGCTGGCAGGCTCCACATAGTGCTGGGCAGTACTTGGGAGAGGCAGTCAGGGGCTCTTTGGAAGACCTAGCGCAGCTGGCATTTATACAGACCCACTGTGCGGATGAGCCACTCACCCATTCAGCCATTGCTCCAAAGGACGCCATCCCATCCGTGAGGACAAAGCCCTCACCACCTCCTCCTCCCTCAGA
>VMDO01013799.1:0-56911 GCA_007922755.1 Pedetes capensis | reverse complement strand
AGCAATCTGTCTTCAACAATCTCCCCCAAACTATTTTATACAATAAATATATATGTACCTTGACATCTTAGATTTTTGTCATCATCCTCTTAGCAATATCATTAAGCTCAGGTACTATTACAAAAAGAATACTAGAATAATGTTTGATTCATTGAGCCCCATTTTATCTAAGAGTCTGTAGACTACAGTACTGAAAAGTTTTTAGGCCATCTTCTAGGCTTTAAATCCATGACAAATGACCCAGAAAGTTACATAATCTTTCTTTCTTTGCCTCAATTTCCTATTCTGTGATATAGACATAATGACAGTATTTACCTCACAGAATCATTGTGATGATTAAATTAGCCAACATCAGGTAAGCATTTAAAGTAGTATATAATAGGAAGTGGTATATAAATGTATATTATGGTTATGATTATTTTTATAAATGTTAAGCATTGAATCCCCAGGGAATGTGACCTTTTTTGAAATGGGGGTCTTTGCAGATCTAATCAGATCAAAGGTTATATTGGTTTAGTGTGGGCCCTAAATTCAATACTGGTGTCCTGATCAGGAGAGAGATGTTTAGACACAGAGAGTCACAGGGAAGCAGGCATGTGAGGACAGAGGCAGAGTTTGGAGTTCAGCTGCTAGTTGCTCAGGCATGCCAAGGATCATAAACCAGAGGCAGGGAGGAGCCAAGCAAAGATTCTTCCTTTCGCAGGGAGCATGGACCGGCTGAATCCTTGGTTTTGGACTTGTAGCCTCCCCCACTGTGAAAGAACAATTTCTATTTTTTATGTTATCCGGTGTGTGATAGCATGTTTCTCCATCATGATTTAATTATTGTGGGTCAGTAAAAACCAGGGCCTAAATTCAGCCATTCTAGCGTGTTTGGGAAGAAGGCTGTGTGAGCATATACAGGATTGTCATGAAGGGACTAAAAACAAAGGAAAATTAAGAATTCAAAACATTTAGGGTATTTATCTATTCATTCAAATATACTTATTGGACCAGTTGGACACTAACCAATGCCATTTCCCCCTGTGAACGATGCTTCTCTCAAAAATGTCTATGTTGCTGCTGGTGGTGGTGCCATCTAGTCAAGTCTGACTCATAGTGACCCTACCTACAACAGATGAACCACTCCCCGATTCTGTGCCATGCCTGCCCCTATGTCAGTGCTGCTCTGCTATTCATGGGGTTTTCAATGGCTGATTGTTTCAGGAGTGGGCTGCCAGGTTCTTTCCCCTAGCGTGCAGCATCTAGTATTCCCAGGCGATCTCCCGTCCAACACCTAACCAACCCTGCTTAACTTCTCAGGTTAGGCTGGATTGGATGCCAATGTGCTATGGCTGCAGACAAAAATGTATAAAACCAAAATAATCTTTTTACAACCTTAACTTAGCCATATTCCTTTTTTAGTTCTTAAATATTTTTTTAAGCTGACAAATAATACTTGTACATATTTGTGGGATACAATGTGACATTTTAAATGGATATAAATTGGGGAATAGTTCTATCATGCTAATCAATATATTCATCATTTTACAAACTTATCATTTCCTTGAGGTGAGAACACCTAGTATCCATTTTCAGTAATTTTGAAATATGCATTACATTATTGTTAACTACAGTCACCATACTGTGCAATTGTAGTTGTTGTTAGGTGTGTAGGAGTCAGGTCCAACTCATAGGGTCCCTCTTAGGGTTTTCAATGGCTGATTGTTTGGGATTGCTTTGGGAGTGGATCACCAGAATTTATTTCTACTGTTTAACTGAAACTCTGTGCCCTTTACCCAACGTATCTTTTTTCTAATTCTCCCACATACCCCTCAACCCTGTCTAGGCTCTGGTAATCATTATTGCTCTCTCTACTTCTCAGTTTGACCTTTTTAGAGTGCACATGCAAGGAAGATCATGTATATTTCTGCCTTTTCTCGACTATTTTACTCAGCAAAATGTTCTCTATACTCATCCATGCTGTCCCAAATGACAGAATTTCCTGCATTATTCCAGATCAAGCATATTTCTCTGTGTATATGCAACACATTTAAAAGTCCATTCATATGTTGATAGACAATCAGGTTGATTCTATATCCTAGATATTGTGAACAGTGCTGCAATCAATGTAGAGACTCAACCATCTCTTCAAGATACCAATTTCTTTTGGTTCTATACTCAGAAGAGTGATTGCTAGATCACATGGTAATTCTATTCTCAGGGTGTTTTGTGTTGTTTTCTGTTTTGATCTTTTTTTTTATTGTTGTTCTTATGAGACAGAGTCTCACTGTATAGCCAAAGATGGCCTGTGATTTCTATGTAGCCCAGGTTAGCCTCAAGCTTGCAATCCTCCTATTTCAGCCTCCCAAATATTGGGATTACAGTCATGGACTATGATGTCTGGTACACTTTTAGTTCCTTGAAATATCTCCCTACCTTTTCCCAAAATGTCTGTATTAACTTACATTCCCATCCACACTATACTTGTGCTCCCTTTTCTCATATCCTCACCAATACTTGCTATCTTTCTCTCTAATAGCCATTATAACAGGTAGATGATACGTGCCTCAAATTGCTTTTAATATGCATTTCCCTGATGATTACTGCTGCTGAACATTTTTTCATATATCTATTGGCCACATTGTGTGGCTTCTTTTGTGAAAGTTCTATTCAGATCCTTTGTTCATTTTGTAATAGGGTTATTTTTGTATTCTTGATATTGAGTAATTTGAGTTCCTTATATATTTTTGATATTAGGTCCTCATCAGGAGCCAATATTTTCTACCAATATATGTTTTTTCTTCATTATTTTAACTATTTCTTCTGCTGGGTAGAAGTTTTTTAGATTGAAACAATCTATTTGTCTATTTTTGCTTTTGTTGCCTGTGCTTTTGGAGTTATAGCAAAGAAATCACTGTCCCAATTAAGGTCATAGAGTTTTCTCTGTTTTCTTTTCATAGTTTTACATTTCCTTGGCATATATTTAAGTCTTTAATCTATCATGAATTGATACTTGAAGAAGGGATAAGACTCCATTTTCATTCCCTTTCAAGTGATTAGCTGGTTTTCCTAGCACCATTTGTTGAAGACACTATGCATTCTCCATTGTTTGTTCTTGGCATCTTTGTAGAAAACCAATAGACCACAGATACATAGGTTTATTTCTTTGCACTCTGTGCTATTGCATTGGTTAATGTGCCTGATTTTATGCTATTACCGTGCTGTTTTGGATATTATTTTTCTGCAATGTATTTTAAAATCAGGTATTTTGAAGCCTCCAATTTTGTTCTTTTTCCCTAAAATTGCATTACCTTTTTGAGGCTTTGTGTGATTTCACATGAATTTTAAAAGTTGTTGTTTTCTAGTCTCTTTAAAGAATGTCATTGAAATTTGGATAAAGATTACACTGAATTTATAGATCATTTTGGGTGTATGGACATTTTAACAGTATTGATTCATCCAGTCCATGAACACTGGATATTGCTCCACTTATTTGTGTCCACTTCAATTCCTTTCATTAATTTCTATTTTAAATTGCTTTTCCTGTCTAAGCCCTTCCTTGACCACAATTCTGTTGTGGACCCAGATTAAGATCACATAGAAGTCCAATGCTTCCTTTCTAATCCCACAAAGTCTAGAAAGTAAAGGCAGGAATGTCACATGCCCTTCTCTCTGTGTCTCTCTCTGTGTGCCTAAAATTTGCTCTCCTGATAAGGACACTAGTATTGAATTTAGGGCCTACACTAAGCCAGTGGACAAGCTTTTTGTGTTATTAAGGCCTTCCACTGACTGGATGAGGCCCACCCAAATTATGGAAGCCAACCTACTTTATGCCTAGCCTATCAATTTAAATATTAAATCATCTAAAAGCACCAGGATGGAAACATCCAGATCTGACCATATATCCAGGCTAAGTGGCCCAGTCCAGTTTATATACACAATTAACCATCTTAATAACAAATACAATACTCTCTGGTTCTTATAACTTTACCCACATGAAATTTAAATATCCATACATATATGTCCTTGAGAACACCAGTCAGTAAAATCCTGACTTATGTGGGGCCAACAATAAATGGGAGAGGAGAGTGGAAGTAAATAAACTAGAATCCTTCTACCACCCAGAGGCTTAAGCAGCTCATCATGAAAGGGAAGGAGATGGAGAAAAGAAGACAAGGAATAAGTACTTTTTATTTTTACTTAGTTAATTACTTTAATTAGTTAAAATTAATTAATTTTGTAGTACTGGGAAGTTGAATCCAGGGCCTCACACATGTTTTACAAGCACCCTAAAACTAAGCCACACTCCTAGCCCATTTCTTACTCTTCTATCTTGAGACAGAGTCTCATTAAGTTACTCAGGCTGCCTCTGACCTCAAACATGTGATTCTCCTGCCTCTGCCTTCCAAGTCACTGGGATTACAGGTGTGGACCACCATACCTGGTCTAGGAATAAATATTCTAAAGGAAAAATTTAAATATAGTTATAGTGTATAAGATTCAAAATACAGAGAGCTGGGAAGGTTACTGTTTTTATACTGGTAAAATGGCCTATAAAATATTAAAGATAAAAAATAAAATTTTGATTTAAAATTTTCAAATTGAATTTTTAACTCTGATTCTCATTGGGACACATGTAAAAAATGAGTGTATATGATTTTGAAAGGAATCACAAACGTGATGGGAAAGGTACTTTGCAAATTCATATTATACATTTTAATTGTTTTGCTAACCATGTTCTTCTAATGAAGAGTTTCTGAAAATAAAATGCTTATTGTCATATATTTTGATTTGGAATTGTTTGTCAAAGGGTTAATTCTATTTGATCTTTAAGCAAAATATGTGATGTGAAAACAGGTAGAATAAAGGAGGAAAATTGTGAATACCTTGATCTGAGTATTTTATATTCTAAGTGTGAACAAATGTTTGCTTCCCTGGATGGAATAGGTTTTTCTTAGACAATCTTTTCCTGGTCATGTTATCTCTCAACAGGATACTCTCTGGAATTAACAGGTCTGAAATAAGAATAGACACATCCACTCACATGATGGAGAGGTACAGACTATACTATCAATTATAACCACAACAAATGCTATAAAGCATAGATGTTTGCTATTTTTTTTAAAAAAGATGGAAAAATATTTTCAATGGTCACAAACATCTAGAATTTTGAACTTTGATCAAAGTTATAAGTATATCCACTTTTTAGTCCCAATGTTTTAGATGGTTTGGATTTGGTCCTTACAAAATATTCTGATGTGAAGCTGGTTTTATTAACCAATTTGAAATGATTTACATCTGTACAAATTAAGGACTTAGTCATTTTTAAATGACTTTTAAATGAAGGCTAAAAGAGACAGAGTATATACTTTAAATTACTTTCAGACTGGAAGGTTGTATGAGTTTGCTATGGTGACCATAACAAATTATAATAGACTAAGATTAAACACTAAAAATTTATTTTCTTATAGTTCTGGAAGTAAGAGTTCCAAGATCCAAGTGTAGGTAGGTTCAGTTTCTTCAAGGCCTCTCTTCTTGGCTTGAAGATGGCTGTCTTCTTCCATAGTAGGTTCACAGGGTCGTTACTCAGTCTCAGTTGCCTGTGCCTTAATTTCCTTTATTATAAATATGTCATAGTGGATGAGGGCCTACTCTAATGATCTCATTTTAACTTCATTGCCCCTGCAAAGCCTTGTCTCAAAACAAAGTCACGCCGGGCACAGTGGTGCACGCCTGTAATCCCAGTGGCTTAGGGAGACAGAAGCAGGAGGATCACAAAGTTCAAGACCAGAGGCAGTCTGCATAATTTAGTGAGACCCTGTCTCAAAAAAGTAAAAATATGGGCTGGGGGTGCAGCTCAGTGGTCCAGCACTTGCAGAGCATGCAAGCGCAAGGCCCTGGGTTCAACACCCAGTACCGCAAAAAAGAAAAAAACAAAAACAAAAACAAAAACAAAGTCACAATCTGACATAATGGGTGTTATGGCTTCAATATAGGTATTTCAGAGAATATTTCAGATAATTTAGCCTATAACAAGAGGGTAACACCGATCTATAAAAATAACCAGAAAATTAAATTTATCAGCTAAAATGTGACACTAATTTTGTGATCAAATATGAAAGGCTAAATAAAACTTTTTAAAGTACCTAATTTGATCAGATTTCTAGCTAACTAGTTGAATTCATCTGACATTTTCACTCAAAATCTTATAATTCTGTAAAAATCTAGTTGCTGTTGTCGTTAGATGCCGTTAAGTCAGGTTCAATTCACAGCAACCCTATGTACAATAGAACGAAACACTCTCCAACACTGTGCTGTGCACCCCGGCACTATGTCAGTGCTTCTCTGCTATTCATATGGTTTTTCATGGCTGCTTATTTAGGGATTATTTCAAGAGTGGATTTTGCTGGGTCCTTCTCCCATTTTTCTGGTGCTGGAGATCATACTTGGGGTGTCAGAGAGTGCTGAGTGACACTCTACCAACAGCCCCTAAAAATCCAGAATAGAAGAGAAAAAAATTTCTCACAGTATTTCAAAAAGAAAAGAAAAGAAAAGAAAAGAATTCCCCAAACCTACTAAATTAGCAATTTGCTGTTGTTGTTCGGTGCCCTTGAGTCAGTATCCGACTCATAGCGACCCTCATAGGGTTTTCAATGGCTGTTTTGGGATTGCCTTGGGAGTGGATTGCCAGGTCCTTCTCCCATTTTTGCGGTGCTGGGAACTGAACTTGGGACCTCAGAGACTGCAGCACAGCGCTCTACCAACTGAGATAAATCCCAGCCCTCAAATTAGCAGTACTTGTTTATATTTATAGAGAGCATTTTAGATGCCATATATTATTTTAGTAACTTCTTTTTGCTCTGTTGTATTATTTAGTTATTCATTGCTGTGACCCAAATAACTGACAAAAACAACTTAAAGGAGGAAGAGTCTATTTTAGCTCATGGTTTTAGAGGGCTTAGGCCATGGTCACTTGGCCCCAGGAGCTTGGAAAGAACATCATGGTGAAGAAGTGTGTGGAGAGGGAGAGCTATTCATTTCATGACAAACAGAGCAGAGAAAATGAAATGGTAATGCTCAGCTAGCTACCTTCTTTTCCACATTTTCTGTCTAGGCCCCCAACCCATGGAATGGTGCTGGCCCCAGTTAATCCTCTCTGCTAACATCCTCACAAACACACATGGAGGTATGCCTCACCCATCTCCTAGGTGATTCTAAATCCAGTCAAGTTGACAACAAAGAATAACCATTACACTTGCACTCAGTGAGATATCCACTCCATGTGTAACCTGTACCTTCCAGTTGACAATGAAGATGAACCTCCACACTGGTGTTCAGAGAGGTAATCGTTATTCCCATACAGTGGTACTTGGGCACTCAAACTTCTCTGTTCTCGAACACTTCAGTTCTTCACCAATAGTATCAAGAGAATTCTGGTTTGTGCTTGGCCACTTGTTCGGTGAGTATGCGTGAGCCTATAGTCAGCAAATGGCTCCCATACCCATTTGGAATTTAGATCCAGCTTTGTACTTGGTATGGTTCATGGACATTGAGCTTTTCTTAAAGCTCACAAGACACAAATAAAACACTGCTCCCTAAAGGCTAAAATCTACTACCAAGAATTAGGGACATTCTTGAAGACAAGAAAACAAACCAAAAAATAGTGATGAGCAGTATGTAGTAGTGTGTACCTTTTCTTCTCTCAAACATCTTTTCCACGCATGGGGAAAATATTGGGCAGTAAAAAAAAATCATTGTTTGTTTATTTATTTATTTGTTTATTTGTTTTTGCAGTACTTAAGGCGGAACCCAGGGCTTAGCTCATACTTGGCAAGCATTCTACCACTGAGCTGCGCCTCCAGCCCCTTTCTTATTTTTTTTTTCTGGCTGTTGACAGTGTCTCACTAAGTTGCACAGGCTGCCTCTGGCCTCGAACTTGAGATCCTCCCGCCTCCCCCTCCTTAGTTGCTGGGAGTAAAGCAGTACACTGCTGCACCAGGCTACAGTTTATTTTTTTTAATTATTGCTTTGATATAGGTTACATTAGAAAAAACTCCTGAGGATAAGAATTTAGGCTCTTGTCTTGCAATTTCTTTTTTAATGAGAGTTTTCATAAAAAGAAATAAAATATTAACACCACATGCCTAAGTGGATGTATTTACAGGTCAGTGAGGAGGTGGCTGAGATTTGTTTATCTAAGAAATTGCTGAGGAGTATTGTTAGTGCATGAAAGGAAAGGATGCTGACACAGGAGAACAGAATATTAAAATAATCTCTTTTTATATTTAAAAGTCTTAAACCTCTCTCCTCCAGTTATTACAAATAACCTCTAGTCAGTTGCAACTCTAAAGATTGGGCTCAATCATTATAAATACCAAAAAAGATAATTTGTGAATATATAACCTGAAGACTAGTATTAAGATATTCCTCTTCCATCCTTCAAAATAAACATATTTGCAAACCCAACAGCATCATTTTGCTTTCAAAATTCTAAACAGCTGTCATAATCCTGGTTTGGTAAGAGCACTTCCAAACACTTTCTTGTTGTTGTTAGGTGCTCTTGAGTCGGATCTGACTCGTAGCGACCCTATGTACAGCAGAACGAAACACTCCTTGATTCTGTGCCAGGCACACGATCTTACTTATGTTTAAGCCCAAATGCCTTAGCACTTTTTAAAGCTTTCATTTTGCTTTCTCAAAAATATTTTCATCTTCAGCAAATTTGGGGAGTTGAAGCAAAGCTTTATATAAATGTCATTCTTACAGAATGATCAATTTCTTCCTTGTTCTTACTATTATCATTTTTAACTATAAGTAGTAATAATCCTATGAGAGGCACATTTAGCAAATAAAATTAGGGGACGGGGCTTCCAATAAAATAGACATGGCTTAGGGAAATTCCCCTTCTATTAGTTACTTATATAAGTTATCTGAAAGGATTCTCAGTGAACTGAAACAATGTAAATAAAATATTAATACATTGCTAGGCACAAGATTACACTCCTTTAGATTATATTACTGCTTTCTAACCCACAGTTTATTCTACATCCATTATTTTAAATTTTGTGTTAATAAAATACAAAGTACCAGTACTGTTTCCTCTAATAGTTCTTGGAGCAGAGGGACTTATTTTATAAAAGACTCCCATGAATGTGTACTTGATGTTAATTTAAGCTTACACCTTTGGATCATGACAGACTCTGGAAACCATAGGGAAATTGTAATCACTCTAAGAAGGTGATTCCTCACAGTTCCCAAGACATGAATACTGCTTTCTGCTATCTGCTATCTGCTAATGAGAGCCAATCTCCAAAATAAGCAATAATAAGGAGAAAGACAGGGCTCCTCTGTAGAGTTCCTTCCTCCCTGCAGTGAAGTAAAGGCTTCAAAAGTCCAAGGCAATAAGAATCCATAATGTTGTCAGACTTGTAACACTTGCAGGAAGTATTTGTAACCATGCAGCCTTTGGAGGTAGCAAACATTTAACGGAGGCTATTTTACTTGAGTTGCTATGGTTACAGTAATTAATACATAGTTTCTGCCTTATAAAACTTTAGCATTTCATCAGAAAAGCGGCAGTAATATTGTAAAAGCAATAGGAGGGCACTGGAAACCAATGTAAAAGAAAAAACATATTTTTAAAAGAAAGAATAAATCTAACTTAAAGTTGAGTTTTTCCAGTATTTATCTTTTAAAATTTGCCTGAAACATTATGTTTTCTAAAAATCTATACAAGTATATAATTAGGCCGAGTTCTACCGTGCATGCCTGCGTGTAATCACAGCAGTGCAAACTGGGGAGACTGGAGCAGAATTCAAAGTTGGAAGCCATAACAGCTTAGTGAGATCTTGTATCAAAATAAAAATTAAAAAGTGTCTAGGAGTCAGGCAGGGTGAGGCATGCCTCAGGGGGCAGAGGCAGGAGGATCACAATTTTGAGGCCAGAGGCAGACTGTGTAACTTAGCAAGACCTTGTCTCAAGATTTAAAAAAAAATAAATGGAGGCGGGAGGGAGATGCTGAGAGTAGCTTAGTGATAGAGCACTTGGAAAGTATGTGCAAGGCCCTGGGTTCAACCTACCATTACCTCAAATAAATTTTAAAAAGTGTGGGGGAGTAAGGCTAGGGGTAGTTCTCAGTTATAGTGTTTGCCTACCATGTATGAGGTCCAGGGTCACACTTCCAGTACTGCAAAACCAACCAACCAACCAACCAACCAACAAACAAAAGAATGTAATTAGTATCGATACTAATTTAACTGAATAAATTTTTAGTTTGTTGAGATAAGGCTATAAGTCCTTGCTTCTCTGTTTTCCGTACTAGAAAAGGTGATTTACCTGGTTGGAAGAAAAGACTACCTCATTCTCCAGTGGACATTAAGTAGGGTGTACTTGAAAGCAAAACCCTCTGAGTAAAAAGAAAGAGTTTTGTCTTAGTATTCCAGAATTTATTAGCTAAATAACATGTATGTAAACATTTTGGGGACAAAGATGATACAGCTTGCCAGATCTTCAAAATAATGACCAAAAATTAATGAGTATCACTTATTTAGGAGGTTACTGTGAAACTAAATGCCAAGCCCTTAAATTCATTTTTACTGGTAAAAAAAAAATCAAAATGACTCATAGTTTTGTAACCTTTTGTCCTTCAGATCAGTTTTACACTATTCCCAAATAAATTCAGCTTCCCTTGATCTTTGTTTCTGGAATTCAATTTTCTTAAGCAAAAATTTGTGTTTTCCATTATGTTTGCCTACTTCCCAGAATCTCAAATCATATTTCACTTCAGCACTATTCGCTAAATTTATTTACCACCACATTCTACTTTATAATATTCTGTCCATGATCTCTAAACCATTTAACAATACTATTTATTCCAAGGTCCAAGGTCCAGCCACAACCATTATTTATTACCCAGAGAGAAGACATGAAGGAAAAGTTTAGACATATTAATTTACCTTACAACTTTTAAAATTATATTTCCCATAATATAATGCATTAAATTAGAAAATACCATTTTTTCCTATCAATGCACAACCTTCTATACATTATATATGTTCACCTATTCAGATTTTAACTTTTGTTTTGTATTTGCCATCTCTGAAGTTGCTTTTCAGAACATAAAACAAAATTTTTTCTTTCTTTTTTTTAATATGGCTTGTCTTCATTTCATTCTAAAGTATTTAGAATACAATACCTATAAAATCTTTGTATGTTGAGGATTTTAGCCCATAGAACAAAATAGCCATTCATATTTGTGAGCTCTACCCACCTTTTGCTGTATTGCTTTTAAAAATTAAGATATTGTTAAGATTAACTATTAAGATAATTGTTTGTAGCATCTAATACTAGAAAGTCATTATACATCTATATTATTTTGCTTTTTATTTATAATTCTTCAGATACTTGCATAGATATCTAAATGTATTGCAAATATCTAAGTATATTTATCAGATAGGTCTTATAACATAGATTTATATGTTGTTCTTGTTAGGTGCTGTCCAGTTGGGTCCAACTCATAGTGACCCTATGTACAGCAGAAGGAAACACTCCCTGACACTGTGCCATGCCCAGCACTATGTCAGTGCTTCTCTATTCATAGGATTTTCATTGGCTGATTGTTTCAGGAGTGATTTGCCTGGTCCTGTTCCTTCTCCCATTTTTGTGGTGCTAGGGACTAAACTCGGGGCCTCAGAGTACAGAGTGGCATTCTACCAACTCAACTAAACCCCGGCCTCAGATGGATTTATATAAATATTGGTATCTGTGTAAATATAAATATCTGGAAACTGGCAACTGGGTGAGCAACATTCGGCTGGTATATCTTTCCTCAAAAATACAAAAAAGTAATTGCTAAAACATCCAGAAATTCAAGCTACTTGAATCTACCCAAAATAATTGTGCAAAGGTACAATTTGATTTGTTTTATGACATATAAGAGATAATAAATTTGAAAATTACTTTATCTATGGTATGATACTCCAATCAGTAATAAAATTGTCTCCAACAAATAATTCTTAGTTTCCATACACAGAGCTAATTTTTTAAATTATAAATTTATAGAAATTTATCTACCCTAAATTTATTTGATTGATATTCAAATACTTGGGCAAGTGACATTGGGAGGAAATCAAACATAAATGACTTGCATATTGCAAAGTTAACCAACCATGACAAAGTCTGCTTCACAATTGGTATGACTTCTTATCATATCTCCATTTTATAAAAGAAAAATTCACACCTCATTTTTTTTCTAATTTTTCTTAGTTTCTGATATTTGTTTCTCTTAGGAAGTCTTGGAATCAATTATGCCTTCACTTTTCCTTTTCCTTTTTACTTGTTCATCAAAATTTTGCATGGCTTTTCAATAAAGTTATTTAATGTTAATGAAGAGTTGGTATATTAATAGAACTAATGTGAATAATAGTCTGTTTGAATGTTATTCATGTGGGACATCAACAGAAGCCATTAAGTGAACAATCTCAGCCACATTTTCTAAAATTACAAAGTAGACTGCATGCTTTGCCACAGTATTTTTAAAATGTTGATTGCATATTATTTCCCATATTGTAGAAGGGATTACATAGTAAAAGTGAAATTACAATCGAAGGTGAAATACTTTAAAAGCCACTATGAAATCTTATATTCAGTAATGCCAGTGAAGATAGAGTATACTTATCTTCCCAGTTTTAAATGTCACATAGTATAAGGATTTTGAAGTGCAGGAAATTTCCACATTTTCTAATTTTCCTTCAGGTCAGCGTTTTTATCATTAGAAAGCGAAACCATGAATGACTCAGAGACAAGAGGAAATGAAGACAATTGTAGCACAGTTTATATGTCAGAGTTGTAGTGCCAAATGCTTTACAAGCTTTTTACATGTGTTCTGGTACTTTGCTAATGCAGCTACAATATCTCAAGGGCCTTTAACATCCTTTCTTTCCTTTCTCAAGTGGCCTATAAATGATAGTTAGGAGAACATAGAATTTAAAGAAAAAAATGGCCAGAGGGGTTTTCTAGTCATTTTTTCCAGTTTGATCATTTAAAGCAAATTCCTTTTCCTTTTCATTGGTTCTGCTTATTTTAGAGAAACATTTTAAACTTTGCAAAAACCCGCAGGCTAACCAAATATCTCAAAAAGTCACACTCCTCTCTTGATGTTGACAGTGATTTTAAAGTACTCACAGGCATAGACAGTGATACTGGGTACTTTATGAGCAAATGGAACATATTTGCTTCACATCCATTCATTTGCAATGAAAATAAGGCTAAAAATGGATTCAAGTTAAATTAGGGATGATTTAATTGACCTGCTTTTGAGTCAATCCTGATTTTTTTCTCACAGATTTTATCTACAAAATTTATAGTGTCTGAAATTGTTGCTTTTTACAATGTGTGTGCAAACTGGTGTGCTCCATATTCCTCCAGAACTGCTATAATCATGCACACTGAGCATTAAGTTTGTCCTATTTCGAGAAGGGAATTTCCTTCAAATACACATGTACCTACTCTTAAACCAAAATGGTTACATTTTATGTCTTTCTTTTGTGTATGTGTGTGTGTGTGTGTGTGTGTGTGTGTGTGTGTATCTCTGTGTGTGTGTGTGTGTTCTTCTTTTGGGATTTTGTTTTAGGATGAAAATAAAAGTACTGAAAGCAAAGTATATGGATATTAATTTCCAAGGGAACTGTTAAAGGAAAAACTTTAGACAAATTAAATTTAACAGAGTTTTTCTAAGCCAAGAACCATTTGTGAATGGACATCATTCAGAAACAAGAGGCATTCAGAGAGCTCTGCTTTTCAGCATGAGTGGTGAGCTTTTACAGAACCAACAGGTAAATGGTTTGAAAAATTATCTGATCAGCTACAGATAGGTATTGTATATGATCTGGTATGGCTTGATGAGGCATTTGCCTTATTTGGATATGGTCTCATGGAAGGTCCATAGTTGTGTAACAATCAGCTGGTTGGCTGTTTTTGATTGGCTGAGACTCAATTGGTTTTAACAAAAAGAGTTAAAAGAAATGTTTTCATGTAAATTTGTATTTTCTAAGGAAAGAACTCTGGGTAAGAAAACAGCCCATGATAATGGCCTCCTGCTTACTTTGCTTTAATAACACTCTGAGACCCATAATTCAATAATGAAAAGCAAGATGTAGATTATTTTTCTCAAAGGAGAAAGTAGACCTTATGACCTGGGAAAAAATGGCCCCACCTTTGTCTTAATCTTACCAATAAGGCTTTCTGCACTAGTCTGTACTTTCAGACTAGACTTCAAAAAGTCCAGCAACATATACTGCTTGTATATGGTGGTTGTTGTTGTTGTTGTTAGGTGCCATCGAGTCAGTATCCGACTCATAGCGACCCTCATAGGGTTTTCAATGGTGGACTGTTTTGGGATTGCCTTGGGAGTGGATTGCCAGGCCCTTCTCCCATTATTGCAGTGCTGGGAATTGAACTCGGGACCTCAGAGACTGCAGCGCAGCCCTCTACCCACTGAGCTAAATCCCAGCCCCTGTATATGGTTAGTGAAAATAAAACTATCTGAGCCAAAAAATAATCCTTTATTATATACAGCATATACAGCTCTGATTGCTATCTGCTAATATTCTTCAGTTCTCAATGCATTATGCCATGAGGAATATTTCAATATAGTTTACATTTCTTACTAAAGGTGTCCCAACATATACTATATATGAACATATATTTTATATATAATGAAATTATATATAAAATGAATGAATATATATTATATATGTATATATAATATATATATTATATATATAATATATATATATTATATTATATATTATATATACACTCAAAAATGAATAACAAAATATGCTATATTGGCTACCTGCTACTGCATCCTAATATTTAGTGGCCTAAAAAGGAAATATGTGTTCTCACTCATGGGATTAAATGTCCGCCTCTCAGTTGTTCTAGTGTGGTATACAGTCCTTCATTATCTGTAATTATCTGTGATTCACTTTGGTGGTTCTACTCCCAAATGTTGATGAAGGTGTTTTAGTTCTAGTTTGGGTTTGTTCATCTGTGGGTTGGACCCCCAGTCCATTTTCAATTTTCTCATTGGGTGACAAGGTCTTGCTAAATTATGTAAGCTGCCTCTGGCCTTGAACTTGCCATCCTCCTGCCTCAGCATCTGGATTTGCTGGGATTATACACATGCATCACTGTGCCCAGGCTGGGATTTAGCTCAGTTGGTACAGTGCTGTGCTGCAGTCTCTGAGGTTCTGAGTTCAATTCCCAGCACCACAAAAATGGAGAAGGACCTGGCAATCCACTCCCAAGGCAATCCTGAAACAGTCAGTCATTGAAAACCCTTTGAGGGTCACTATGAGTCGGATACCGACTCAATGGCACCTAACAACAACAACAACTGTGCCCAGGAAAATATACCTATTTTGAAAGTATGGCTCACTTTAAAAATTTTGTCAGCTTCTTGTGAATCAAACTCAAGTACATAGCCAAATCCACAATAATTTGAAAGATGTACAGCCGTCTGTTATCCACAGATGCTTTGGCTATACCAGACTATTAAGAGTCAAGATCTTTAAGTTTTTCAAGAACTCTTTTATCTTGATGAAGGAGAATCTTGGGCATTGACTTAGTTCTTAACAGAGGGTATGTTAACAATACACTTGATCTGATCTTGTCCTCAGAACTCTTTTGTGTTGAAACTCTTAGGGGGTGGGATGACAGGAGATCAGAAACATCTTTATTTTATTTTTGATCTTTCCAAGTGATCTTTGAAAACTGTTGTTGTTAGGTTTGACTCATAGGGACCCTATGTACAACAGGAAAAACACTATTGTCATTGCTTCTCTGCTATTCATCAGATTTTCAATGGTGGATTGATTTGTTGGAAGTGGGTTGCCAAGTCCTTCTCCCAAGCCTACAGTATCTAGTGTTTCCAGGAGGTCTCCCATCCACGTACTAACCAGGCCTGACCCTGCTTATCTTCCGCAATCTGACTGGATCAGATGCCACAGTGCTATGACTCCAGGTCTTTGAAAATTACTTACTTCTTTCTTTAGCCAGATTTTGGCCAACTAACTATTGCAGGCCAAATCCAGCCTACCATATAATTTCTTATAGGCTGTGAACTAAGCCTATTTTTTAATGGTTACAAAAGAAAGATAATATTTGTGATACATGCAAATTATGTTATATTTAAATTTTAGTATCCATAAATACTTTATAGGAACATAGCCACAGTCATTCATTTACATATTGGCTCTGACTATTTTTGCACTTACAACAGCAGAGTTGACTAGTTGAAAAGCAGACTACATAGACACAAAACAAAATATGTTTACAAAATAGCCATTTTCAGATGATGATTGCTGACCTTTGCTATAGTTCATTTTGTTCCTCTGCTACTTCATGTGCATGTAAAAGAAGCCAACTTACTCTTTTGGCTTTTTGTCTGGAAATCATTTTGCCAATGTCCCATAAGTTTATTAGGAACATATCTATTGGTATAGTCTTGCCAATTGTTTTGTTATTTAATAATGTGAGATTCTGTTTTTCCAGCCTCCAGTAGAAATCTCTCACCATTTCTCCAGCTTCTACTAAATATTTGCTCACCATGTTCCCATTATCTGTTCACTGCTTTGCTCTTAAACCAAGGACTCATATTTGAAGTAAATAGTATTCTACTTTTCTATACTAAATTCTGTATCAGCTCTCTGCAATATAAGAAATAAACACAAAAGCCAGTGGTGTAGGAAAATAAGTGTTTATTTTTGCTCTTGAATCTATGGATCATTAGACAGTACTATAGCTCTTTACTGAAGTTATTCATGTATCTGAAACTAATTTGTAGGTTGGCTGAAGTTTGGGTGGTCTAAAATGATCCATTTTTCAGATTTCTTATCTAGCTGGCAATTGAATAGGATAGCAGGAAGAGCTGGGTCATGTACCTTTTATCCTCAAGCAGGTGACCTCAGACCTGTCTATGTGATGGTGGTGAGATTCCAAAGGAGTGAATGGAGGATATAATATTTCTTGAGTCATGGACTAGGAACTGGCACTCCGTAACTTCCTCTACAGTATGCTAATGAGAGCAACAGAACCCAGATTTGATGGGCTCATCATAAAACGTTTTGTGAGGTGCCACTGAGTTGTGTCTGACTCATATCAACCCTATGTACAACAGAACAATACACTCGCCAACACTTTGCCATGCCCAGCACTGTTGTCAGTGCTTCTGTACATTCACAGGGTTTTCAGTGTCTGATTGTTTTGGGAGTGGGCTGCCAGATCCTTCTCCCTAGCCTGTAGCACTTGGTAGTACCAGGTGCTCTCCCATCCAAGGACTAACCAGACTGACCCTGCTTAGCTTCTGAGATGAGGTGGGATTGGATGCTAGAATGCTATGGCTATGGACATCATAAAACATCATATCATGTTAAGAAACTTATGGCATATAGAGTATGAAAACAGGCATAACAGAGAATACAACCGGATTTGTATTTGCAAACAATCTTCAATTTGAAATATAAAATGCACAAAGAAATTGTTCTGTCTTTGCCAGTATTATCATTGTAATGATTATAAATGAATGTTGAAATGTTCCCAATAGTTTTTGTTGTTGTTGTTGTTGTTTATTTGTTTGGACAGGATCTTGCCATGTAGCCCAGACTGGGCTCGAATACAACATCCTCCTCTTCAGCATCCCATGTTCTGGAATTACAAGCATGTCCCACCACACCTAATTCCCCAACATGTTGACTAGTATTGGTGCAGATTACATTTCACATACAGAATTAGAGGAACAACACATAAAATAACCAGATAAATATAAATACAGATAACCAATAAGGCATTTTTCTAATATATCTTTGGAATGAAATAGTACTATTTTTTAGTCCTAAGTGATCATCCTAAAAACCCTTCCACTATATTTTTGGGACCCTTCTCTCTGTTTTCAGTTCTATTGTAGGATACACATTATTCTGTTGCTAGTTACTTTGAAAGTCTTTATTGTACTTCCATTTGTTAGATGGAATAATGAGCACCAGGTCACCTTTAATTTTACTGTGTTATCATTTATTCTTCACAATTTCACATGCAAGTACCATTACAGGGGACTGAATCTTTACTTATCTGTAAAGTAACTACTCAGAGTACAACCTGGGAAATTGAACAAAAGGACAAGTAGAATGAGGACAGGCTTTATAACATAGGAACTAGTGATATTTGTACCTTGTTTTTATACATTCACTGTTTTATACTGCTGAAAGAAAACTAAAGAGAAATGCGGGTTCATTTTAATCAATCAGAAGGAAGAAAAGGCAACTGATATGCCTTGCAGGTCACCTTTGTGGAGATAGAGCCACACTCCTATGGAGGCCATTGGGACACCTCTTGTTTGGAAAAATAAATCAGAACCACGTACTTAGGATCAACAGTAGTTGGTTCCATGGACTGTCTTATGTAGGTATCCTTGGAGGGCCAAAGAATTTCTCATGTAATGGCTTCAAGCATGAAACAATCACTAAATTGGAAGTTTTAGTTTCCCTTCCTGGAGTTTCTTATGGGGAGGTTTGTCTGAGATTCTTAGGGTAGTTGAAAAGGCACCTGTAATTAGAAGAAAATCCTTCCTTGTAAAATAAAGTAGGGATGGAAAAAAGTTTTTAAGATTTCTTTTGTATGACTGCCACCAAAGGGAAAGTGCCCAAAGAATTAGACATTTTACAAGGAGTTCTTGCTATAGATATCTTTATTCATAACCTTGCTTCTTTGTAATAAGGAGCTTATTCCTTTAGAAGAGTAATTTGATTCAAGGCCAACTCTACCGCCTGTCTGTAGGAGTAAGATACAGCTTTGGCCTTTATTCAATTGTGAAGTACTTCTCATTCCAATATTATCCAAAATGTCACTTCCTTGTGAATTCTTCCTACTCTGTATTAATTGATCTCAGAGCCAGTAGGCTTTTTCTTCATAAGCCTTGTGTCAGAGACTTCCTGTTTCTCACCCAATCTCCACTTTTCCTTCCCGCTTTCTAATCAAAGCTCAGTTTTTTTTTTGTTTTTTTTTTTGTTGTTGTTGTTGTTGTTTTAGTTTAGCAGGGTGACTTGCTTTTTTAAAAATATATTTCTTGGTCCCACATTTAGCTGAATGGCCATGTGACTTGTGTCCAATCAGATGAAAGTGGACAGTGGTGGGTGGGGCTTCCGGAAAAACTTCTTAAAATAATGCTATTTTCAGCGAAATATGTTTGTCCCTCTCCTCCTTCCTTCCTTCTCCAGCTTGGCAAAAAGTGAAGCACTCTCTTGCATTAGTGAGACAAAGAACAAGAAGATCACAGTGTCTTCCTCAGCCTTTGAATCTCTTCACAAATGTGAGGAGACATTTCTCTGTGGAGATGTCATTACATGAGAAAAATAAACACATTTTGTTAAGTCTGTTAACACAAGCTCAATCATCAGCAACTGTTACATTTGTAACAGTATGCCTGTATATGAGGAAAAACTCCTGGCCTCCCAGGAGACTGTAAACTCCATTGGAGAGAAAGACAATAGCTGTTTTGCTCACCACTATAATCCTCAACACTGCAAAAATGGGAGAAGGACCTGGCAGCCCACTCTTGAAATAATCCTGAAACAATTAACCATTGAAAACCTTGTGAATGGCAGAGAAGCACTGACATAGTGCAGGGCATGGCACAGTGTTAAGTAATGTTTGGTCTGCTGTACATAGAGTGGCTACAAGTTGGACACAACTCAATGACACCTAACAACAACAAGCAATAAGCACTCTATTTACCCCACATTTGTCATAAAAGAGATTTTTTAAATTTCTGCCTAACAAATGTCTCTTCCTCTCACAAGGACCTTATATAATCCTCTAGTATAAAAGATCTCTGAATTTGACACACTTAGGCTTAACCTGAGCTTCTCAACTTCAGTACCATTAACAATTTAGACCAACCAGGTAAATTTTTGTTCAGGATGTAGATTGCTGTCCTGGATATCATAGATGTTTAGCAACATCCCTGGTCTCTACGAACCAGATACCAGTAGCAACTCTTCCACAGCAATGTGATAAACAAAAATGTCCCAGACATTGACACGTGTCCTCTGTGAAGGAGGCAAAGTCAGCCCCTTTGAGAACCTGAGCTCTGGACTAAGGCAGCTGGAACAGGAATTCAGGAGAACAATCCAAGACTTCCCTCTAATCTGTAAACTGTTTGCCTCCTCTGCCACCTCTTGCCAATGATGGAAGCAGACTCATTTCCTGGAGATAAATATTACCATAAATCTTCACTTCTAAGAAGAGTTCAGAAAGCATTATGAATTAAGTATATCTTGATAGGATACTTCCATAACACAGGAAGAAATCATTTTAACACTAACCCAAATTTCAGAAATGTCAGAAGTAAAAATATGTGCATTGAAAAACATAAAACAACTCGTAAAGATAGTATAACTAAAGTTATATCTATCCTATATATAAAAGCAACACCATTTTCAGTGCCTTTTTCTATGTGTGCAACAGCCTCTTCCTAACAGAGCCTTTCCTTCTCCTGTGCCCATGACCTAGTATTCACAGGCTATTTTAAAAAGAAGCAGTAAACATGTTCATGGTTTCCAATATCTGAGGCCAAACTACCTCTTTGGGTAGCATGTTTCCAGACTATTCATTACAAATGAAATGGAAACAATATGACAATTCACAATTCTCTATAGGGAGATACCTCAACCACCAAAAATGGATGTGTGTATTGATCTTCCCATTATACCTTTAAGTACTTTCCTTGTAGTGGAATTCAGAAGCATATATATTTGACTAACTCCATCTAACTCCCCTCACATCCCCACCCACCCCACATAAAAGTCTTAATCTCCAAGATCATCTAACTCTTGAAAAATTTTCTGTGAATAATTCTGTGAATAAATAAATCTATCACCTCTAGGTACAATTTATCCTCGCCAATGGAATCCTATGAATTTTAACTTGATTTATGATCTTCATTATTCATAAAGTTTATCAGATTTTTCAAATATATAATTTGTTCAGAGTACGGTACCACACTCATTTCACCTAACTTTTGTTATGAATTTTTAGATAGCCAAGAACCTTTTACTTGGTGCCACTTTAATATAAATAGTTTTAAAACTTACTTAGAAGAAAGAAGTTACCAGGTTTAACCCAGTTTCATCTGAACATGTGCTAGAGAAGCTTATTAAAGTGCTAGAAAGTAAGCAACAGAAATATTAGTCTTTTTTCAAGTCAAAGTTAAACATTTACTAATTTTTTGAAGGGTAGTAGTATACATAAAAGTGCACATTTCATCAGCACAGAGTTGGGCTAGTTTTGACACACTGGACACACCTGTGTAAGCAGCATCCAGCTCAATAAATAGGAATTTCAGGAACACATCCTGCTCATCAGGTTAGTATTGTTGAATAAAAAAAAAAACCTAATATGGAGGGAAATATGGGTCACATGATACCTATCTGAGTTTTATTTTCTTCATCTATAAATGAATGGAACAATAAATATATTGAAAAATCACTGTGTTAAATGTGATAAACTATGAAAATATGTTTTAAACTGTAGCAGGCTATAAGAATGAGTAGTATTATTTTAATTTTCTATCAGTATAAAGTACCCATTGCAGAGTTCACCTTGGAAAAATGATCAGGCTTGGCTCAGACCACGAAGAAGGAGTATTGTTAGGGCTGCCAGCAGGCTACCTTCCAAAAGACCTCTCAGAGTCTCATTACCTTGGTAGATTTGCCTGGCTCCCAGTCTGCTCTTCAGCCTTTCCAGACTCTGAAAGCTAGTTGTCTATTTCTAAGAGGTCTAGTGATATTAAATAAGCTCAGGAGACTGATTTTCAAAATCGAAGCCCTGATTTATTAATTTACAATGAAGGGACCAGGCACTTGAGTCTTCTGGCCAGAACAATCTCTCTCTGCTGATATTCCTTGGGGGATGCCATACTGTATTCATTAGCTTGCTCAGTGAGTATGGTTTCAGAATAAGAAGAATTAGGTGACAGGAAACTCCTCTTATACTGTATGATCTTGGTTCCTTACTTTTGTACCGTCACTATTCTCTTCAGACCAATCTAGCTGCCAATCCATTGAATGCACACTTTGAAGCCTTTGGTTTCTGAGAAATGAATCATTTGCATTTTTCATCTTAGGAAAATATTGTTTACATTCTATTGTAGTGGAAGTCAGGGAGAGAAAGACTCATACAGCATGTCAAGCCCTGAATTTAAACAACTATTTATAAGTCCTATTTTCCTTTCTCCTATAGAAGAGGGTTTGTCTGGCTGGAGTTCTCAGACGTCACTGTAGTTTTCTTTTGTCATTGATGTTTTTGTTTGTTTTTTTGTTTTCTTCTCTTCCAAGTGGCAGAGGTATATAAGCAACAAAAATGTCAGTTGGTACTCCTGACAATAAATGCTGACCCTCATGCCCAAAATGTGATAGAGGGACATGATAATAGAATGCTCTGAGTACATCTCATGCATGGTATTTACTTGGGTCATGACCACCACCTTCTTGTTGCCTCTGTCCTCTCCTTTGTTTATGCTTTCCTGGTCAGGTAATTTTCATCCCACCCTTAACCTCTGATCAGTGGGGCAGCCACTTCTTGAAAAATGTAAATATTTACAATCAAGAAAGTCTTGGGTACTTACAGAAACAGTTTTGCTCTTTATTAAAATGAGTTTTTAAATGTTGGGATTGAGCTGTCATGTGTGGATCAAATGTTCTTGGATTACAGCTCACAATTGAGCTGTTAAACTAACAATACTCTCAAACTATCCTATGTGAACCTCATGCCTACTGTGACCCTCAATAAGACCATTTGCGAAATGAAGCTGTTTGAACATTTATTGAAAAAATAAATGCAGAGTACTTAGTAGAGTACCTGACACTATTTACCAAGTGATCCAGAAACACATTTTAAGCCAAATATAAAATGGTTGACCTTCAGGCATATCACCTTTCAGATCTCGGAAGCTGAGCTGGTTGGGCCTTGTTAGTACATAGGAGATCATCTAGAAATACCAGGTGCTATAGGCTTGGGAGAAGAACTCTGCATCCACCCCACTCCTAAAAAACAATCAGCCATTGAAAAGTCTATGGATAGCAGTGAAGCACTGACATAGTGTCAGGCACGGCACAGTATTAGGGAATGTTTTGTCCTGTTGTACATAAGATCGCTATGAGTGAAACCTGACTCAATGGTATCAAACAACAACATAAAATGATTGATATTAGAAAATTAACATTTATTATTTGTGAGTTGGATGTTTTCATCTTTATAAAATTTTGAAGCATTAAAAATATTTTGCTTTAAAATTACCTTCACAGTATCTAAGGAATCCTAAAATAGATTTTATTCTTGAAATACTAAAACATAAAAACATACTAAATGATAATATATTAAATACAAATGGAAATATTATTTCTCCAATTATAATGCTCAGAAGCAAATTATTCTAAAAGATGGTAATTATGGTAAAATATATTCAGTATGATTACTTTATAGGTTTATATTCCCCCACTTGTCTGTCAGTTTTTCTTACTGTGGGGACTTGTGTGTTGCTGGGATGCTGAAAGCTATGCCACCAATAATTCAGATGCCAGATATCCAAGTTAAAAGGTTTCAGCTGAGCTTTGAGACTAAGATAGACTAGGGTGAAAGAAGCAGCAGCCCACTCCTAAAACAATTAGCCATGAAAACTCTATGAATGGGAGAGAAACATAGTCAGATATAGTACCAGAAAATGAGCCCCTAAGTTGGAGGGCACTCAAAAGATGATTGAGGAAGAGTTGCCTCCTCAAAGTAGAGTTGACCTTAATGATGAAAATGAAATAAAGCCCCTGGGACCTCCATTTGCTAATGAGGCATGACTCGAAATGAGAAGAAATCACTGTAACATTAATAATTGGGATGTGGAAATGTAGTATGAACTTAGGGAAATTAGAAATTGTCAAGTGAAATGAAGCAGATAAACATAGACATTCTAAGAATCAGTCAGCTAAAGTGGACTGGCATGGGCCATTTTGAATCAGATAATCATATGGTATACTATGCCAGGAATGACAACTTCAAGAGAAATGGGGTTGCATTCAGCATAAAAAAAAAAATGTCATCTCAAGATCTGTCCTGAAGTACAATGCTGTTAGTGATAGAATAATATCCATTCACCTACAAGGAAGGGCAGTTAATATGACTATTGTTCAAATTTACACACACACAACTAAGGCCACAAATAAAGAAAGAGAAGATTTTTACTAGCTACTGCTATCTGAAATTGGTCAAATACACAATCAGAAGGCATTGATAATTACTGGTGATTGGAAAGCAAAAATTGGAAACAAAGGGAAGGCTCAGTAGTTGGAAAATATGGCCTTGGTGACAGAAATGTTTCTGGAGATCACGATTGTTGGTGTGTCGAACCAACATTTTTATTGCAAAAACTATTTGTTCACCAACATAAATGGCGACTATATATGTGAAATTTACCAGATGGCTGAAGGAGAAACCAAATTGACTATATTTGTGGAAACAGATGATGAGAACCCTCAACATCAGAAGTCAAATAAAACCAAGTACTGATTGCAGATGAGATCATCACTGCTCTTATGCAGATTCAAACTGAAATTGAAGAAAATTATAACAAGCATACGAAAACCAAGGTGTGACCGTGAGTATATCCCACCTAAGTTCAGAGACCATCTCAAAATAGATTTAATGTGTTAGACACTAATGATCTATGACCAGACAAGTTGTGGCATGACATCAAAAACATCATTCATGAGGACAGCAAAACGTTATTAAAAAGACAAGAAAAAAAAAGAAAAAACCAAGTTACATGTCAAAATTAACTTTGAAACTTGCCCTTGAATGATGAATAGCTAAATTAAAAGGAAGAAATACAAAGTTAAAAATCTAAACAGAAGATTTCAAAGAGCAGTTCAAGAAGGCAAAAGAAAATATTATAATGACATGTGCAAAGAGCTGGAGATAGAAAATCAAAAGGGAAGAACATGCTCTGATTTTGTCAAGCCTAAAGAATTGAAAAAAAAACATTCGAATTTCAAGGGGCAATAGTGAAGGATTCTACAGGGAAAATATTAAACAATGCATTAAACATGAAAAGAATATGGAAGGAATACACAGAGTCATTATTCCAAAACAAATAGGTAGATGATCAACCATTTCAAGAGTTTACATATGATCAGGAACCAATGGTATGGAGGGAAGAAGTGGAAACTGCTTTAAAGGCACTGGTGAAACTCAAGGTTCTAAGAATTGATAGAATACCATTTGTGACCTTTCACTACCTAATGCAACACTGGAGATGCTTACTTGTCCATGCTAAGAGATTTGGAAAACAGCTACTAGGCCAACTAACTGGAAAAGATCCACATTTGTGCCTATTCTCAATGAAGGGGACTCTACCAAATGTGAAAATTATAGAAAGATATCATTAACATCACACACAAGTAAAATTTTTCTAAAATTCATTAAAAAGCAACTGTAGCAATATATTGACAGGAACCATGGGAAAGTCAAGCTGGATTCAGAAGAGGGTGTGGAACCAGGGACATCATTACTGATGTCGGATGAATTTTGGCTGAAAGCAAAGAATACCAGAAAGATGTCTATGTTTTATTCACTATGCTAAGTGATTCAACTGTGTGGATCATAAGAAATTGTGGATAACATTGCAAAGAATGGGAATACCAGCGCACTTAATTGTACTCATGAGGAATCTATCCAGGGACCAGGAGGCAGTTATTCAAACAATACTAGGAAACTGTCTGGTTTAAAGTCAGGAAAGGTGTGTATCAAGAATGTATCTTTTCACCATATCTCTTTAATCTCTGTACTGGGCAAATAATCTGAGAACCTGCACTTTATGAAAAAGAACATGGCATTAGGATTGGAAGAAGACTCATTAACAACCTTCATTATGCAGGTAACAAAACTGTACTTGCTAAAACTGAAGAGGATTGGAAACATTTACTGATGAAGATGAAAGAACACAACCTTCAGTATGGATTGTTCTATGGGGGTCAGTAAGCAACTTCATGATAAATGGAGAAAAGTTTGAGGTTGTTCACGATTTTGTTTTACTTGATCCTACCATCAGATGTCCATGGAAGCAGCAGTCTGGAAATAAAAAGACACATTGTTTTGTGAAAAGCTCTTGCAAAAGGTCTCTTTAAAGTCTTGAAAAGCAAAGATGTCAAATTGAAGACAAAAGTGCACCTGACTGATGTTAAATCTTGACAGGAAATAAGGGAGAGAGGAGAACAGTTGATGCTTTTGGATTACAGTGCTGGAGACAAATATTGAATATACCATGGACTGCCAACAGAACCAATACATCCATCCTAGATGAAGAACAACCAGAGTGCTCCTTGAAAGCAAGGATGGCTAGACTGCGTCTTATGTATTTTGGACATGTTGTCAGGAGGCACTAACCCCTGGAGAAGGACATCATGTTTGGGAGAGTAGCAGGTCAGTGAAAAGAAGGAAGACCCTCAATTAGGTGGATTGACACAATGCCTGCAACAATGAACTTAAATTTAATAAAGATCATGTGTATGACACAGTGTTGAGTAGTATTGCTTTCTGTTGAACATAGGGCCACCATGAGTCAGGTGTGACACTAAGGCACCTAACAACCACAACATTGTTTATATTAATACCAAAACCATTTAATAGTTCAAAGGATCAATATATTCCTCCTAATGTTCTAGTGAATACATGAGTCTCACCAATTATTAAAATATTTCTCTATTTATTTTACAGTTCTTATTTTTTAAAATAAAATGCACAGGATTACAATTGCCCTTGTTTGTCCTTGATTCATTGGATTTCAACATGTAAAATACATGAGATTTTCACTTTCTTGCACTAAGAATACTTTCAATATTTGACAATACATAACATAATAAAATACTAATGTTATTAATATTTGAGATAGCAATGATCAGAATTGTCATTGGTTATGAACAAGTTCAGGATGTCTGGCAGAGTGTTGAGATTTGGCAATTTATTCTTCCCGGGGGCAATACAAGAAACAGAGTCATATAATAGGCTTTTGCCAATTTCTATTTGTTTGCTGTTGTAGAAACTCAACTTAAGAAATACTTAATAATTCTTCCCAAATTTTATTAATTTCTATGTTCTCTTGTGAGTATGTGACCTAATTTTCCAATAATAGTTACAAATTAACTGATAAGCATATATTTCAAAGAATAATTTTTTGTTGTTTTTTATTCAATATTCAAAAGAATTCAGATTTTCCAAATCAAAGGCAAAAAAGAAAGTCTAAATCTGGAGAGAAATGTTTTAAAAATGTTATTCTTTTTAAAGAAATCAAAATGTCTCAGAAAGAACTATTTGCAAATAAGTTATTACTAATAATTTTAGCTGACACATTTGAAAGTTTAAATCTGAGAGATTCATATACCTGACTTAATATTTAATCATGTAAACCTTTCCCTCCACTCTTGATTCTTTTATTTGGAAATAGAATTTCACTCAGGGTAATTTGATAAATGTGGTGTCAGCAATTTTAGAAAGAGTCTTCTGTTGTTACAAAAACTGGCAGACACTAAACAGACAAAGTTCAGAATAATTGATATGAACAACAGCAGTAAGAATTTAGACTCCCAGGAGGCAAACCACCTGTACAAACAACACTTCTAACTCCAGTGTGAGTTGCTGGCTTCTGACATTCAATTTTTTAGAGCATTCAAAAAATTTCACTAATGGAAGAAATATCCACAGGTCTGAAGAAAAAGGTGAGGTGTTTTAATCATTAAAGATTAGATTTCAATAATAAATATTATGATTGCTATGTTTTAACTCTTTCGTGTGTGTGTGTGCATGCGCGCATTATATAGGTATTTATTCAGAACATTTTAATGTTATTTTGCCTTGAAGTCTTCAAAGTCAGACATTTTTAGGGGCAGAATATAACAAGACAGAAAAGGACCTGTATATTTCCACATTCCAAGGTTGTCACTGCACTGCCATCCAGATGGAATTTGCTCTGGCTTCTTAAGAAATCAGTTTGAGTTAGAGGGATGAACTACTTTTACAATGTTCTCTTTTAGCATTCCTATGCCTTGCACATTTCTTTATTGTAATGAATTGACTTGGAACCTTTGACTCATATTTTAAGAGACAATAATGTCGTTTTGTTTTGTTTTGTTGAGGGATGGAAGTTTATTTTTAAATGAACCTTTTTAGAACAGTTCTGGATTTATTTAAGAATTGCAGATACAGTGTAAGGAATTTCTGTACATGCTGTAAGAAGCTCCTCCTATTACTAACACCTTACATTTTTATGGTGGAGATTATTGCTAGGTGCTGTGGAATAGACTATAGCAACCAACTATAACCACCCTATGCACAACAGATTAAACATTATTGTTGTGCTTCTCTGCTATTCGTAGAGTTTTTAATAGCTGATTGTTTTGGTCCTTCTCCTAAATCTGCAGCACGTGCTGCTCCCAGGCAATCTCCCATCCAAGTACTAACCAGGCCCAACCTGCTAAGCTTCTGAGATCTGACTTCACAGTAATATGGCTGCAGGCACATCATTTTGGCACATTTATTAAAAGTGATGAAATAATATAAATACATTCTTATTAACTAAAGTCCACAGATTATCCAGATTTCCTTAGTTTTTACCTAACATTCATTTTGTGTTCCAAAGTCCCACCTGCAACCCGCATTTTATTCAGTCATCATGTATTCTCAGGCTCCTTATGGTTGTGACAGTTTCTCAGCTTCTCTTTCTTTTTGAAGATATTGAGTTTTGAAGAGAACCGATCAGATATGCTGAAGAGAGTCACTCACCAGAAATTCGCATAATGAGGGTTCTTCGGGAGGTGTTCCATGAGAGATGACTTGCAGAGTAGAGCAGCCTTTGTTCACCTGTGTTTCCTCTGCTTTCCTATAACCCGTTGCTGCCTCTTTGCTCAGTTTCAATCCCCTCTACCTTTCTGTATTTCAGAATGCCCTTAAACTTCAGCTGCATACTCCTTCTTGTCATCTTATACTTTATGTGGCTCCCATGTGCATGTTTACAAATAAATTTCCATGTTGGTTTTCCTGTTACTCTATTGTCAGTTGTTTTCAGCTGACTCCATTATCAAACTTGCACAGAGAGGAGCTAACATTGTCTTTGCCCTTACATCTCTATAGGCATTTTTACCTAAGAGTTTAGTTAGAAATAAGCTCCTGTGATCTAGGAATTGTCTATGTTTATTTCAGCTTGTTGGTAGCAAAATTAGAAATAGTAAGTGGAATGTTAAAGTATTGTATTGGTCAATTAAAAACAATATCTGTCAGATACTGTTGTTGATAGGTGCCGTTGAGTCGGATTTGACTACCCAAAGCTGCCATGCCCAGGATCTTGTTATGTTTGACTGCATTGTTGCAGCCCCTGTGTTTTTTCTTGTTTTGAGTCACTTCACAGGAAAGACCAAAAGGAGGTCCCAAGGGCTTTACGTCATTCCTGTCATTAAGGAAAACTCTACTTTGAGGAGGTAACTCTTCCCTAGTCATCTCTTGAATACGTGCTAGCCTGGGGAGCTTCCCAGGCAGTATATTTGACAATATTCCTCTGCTGTCCATAGGATTTTCAATGGCTAATTGTTTTGGGAGTGGGCAGCTAGATCCTTCTCCCTAGTCTGTCAGTCTGGAAGCTCAGCTGCAACCTGTCCACTCTTGGTGGCCCTGGTGGTATCTGAAATACCGGTGGCATAGCTTTCAGCATCACAGCAACACACAAACCCCCACAGCACAGCAAGCTGACAGACATGTGGTGGTATCAGATACTATGAAAGCATTATGAATGGAATCAATACATTGTCATCCTAACAATTATTAAATACTGATTCCGACACTTATACTCTCAAAAATATTCCTTTTATGTGAATACAAAATAGTAATTGTCATGGTCTCTCTTCTCACCTTTGGCTCTTGAAATCAAATTGGAAAAGATACATACAATGAAATTAGGGATTAAAAGGACTATAATGCATGGAGTATAATGCAGTGTAAGAGTATCATGTAGATGCTATGCACAATGTAATGACAGTAGAATGTAAAGGGAAATAGATGTGGAAGTTTTCTAAGAAAGTTTGATGAAGGAGGCAAGGACTGTTCTTGTCACAAAGGATGGTTTTAATATATGTAGTCCATGCTAGAGACACAAATGCTAAACATGAAGGGAAAACAGGAACATGGAGTGGAGATGAATATGTCATACATCATTCCAATTCACCAAATAATAGGAAAAAATGGGAATCTATGAAATAGGTGGAATAGTTTCATATCTCTTGACTATTTTTAAAGTCAAACTGTCAGGTAGATTGGTAGATAATATACGGTTGTCTAGTGCAGGAGTCCATGACCCTGGTACTAGTCTGTGGTCTGTCAGGAGCCAGGCTGCATAGCAGAAGGTGAGCTATGGGCCCATCGAGGTTTCCTCGGTATTTATAGTAGCTCCCCATCTGCTCATATCCCAAAACAATCCCTTTGACCCCATCTGTGGGAAATTTTTCTTCCATAGATGCTCCCTGGTGCCCAGGAGATTGGGATCTATAGGACATAAGTTTTTGACTACATGTTGTTGTTAGGTGCTGTCAAGTTGGTATCTGATTCATAGCGACCCTGCATACCACACTCAAAACGCTACTGTCAGTGCCTCTCTGCTCTTCATAGGGTTTTCAATGTGTGGTTGATTTTTGGGAGTGGGTTGCTGGGTCCTTCTCCCAAGCCTATAGCACCTGGTGTTCCCAGGCGGTCTTCCATTCAAGTACTAACCAGGCCCGACCCTGCTTAGTTTCTGAGATCTGATGGGATCCAATGCCACAGGGCTAAGGCTGCAGGCCTTTGACTAGATAATTAATGTAAATTATAATTTTACACAAATTTAGCATATTGACAGCCACTCTAAAAACCTCTCTTGTCCCTTGTAATTGGCTCAGATATACATGTACAATCTAACTGGATCTAACTAGAGGACATTTATGATTTTTAATTTGATGACAGATGAAAGAAAAGTTCTCCCTTATGAATGGTATGATGTACCGGTGGGGCATTTGCAATTTCTGCAGTCATTTCACTATTGTGAAGGGTAAAGTGCACCATACAGAATGATGGCACCAGCATGATCAGTAAAAAGCAGTCAGAGAACTGAGTAAACACTTCTTCAATGCCAGCCTACATTTAGATTGTGATGTTACCTCAGCAAATACCTACTCTGTAGCTCGTTCATGGTACAAAGAACGCCTTTTCTCTTTCCCTCCTATCCCACATGCACTCTGACGTTGTTATTGTTGTTGTTAGGTGCTGTCGAGTCGGTATCCAACTCATAGCGACCCTCATAGGGTTTTCAATGGCTGACTGTTTCAGGATTGCCTTGGGAGTGGATTGCCAGGTCCTTCTCCCATTTTTGCGGTGCTGGGAACTGAACTGGGGACCTCAGAGACTGCAGCGCAGTGCTCTACCAACTGAGCTAAAAACTGACGTTAGGAGATAATTTTGGTCTGCCTTGAAGAAATACCTTCAAAATACATTTTCCCCCTGTCTACCTTTTCTTCCTCGTCCAGATCATCATGAGTAGTCATCTGAAATAATGTTACAGGCACCTAACTAGTCTCCTTTTCTCCACGCTTGTTCCTTCACAGTCAAATCCATGGATTAGATGTGGCAAAGCCCACATCTAACTACTTCTCTGCTCAGCATTCTTCAAAACCTCCCCATACCATACAGAATAAAAACTGAAAGCCCAGCCCATGTTCATGAGGCTCTACAGGCTACTGCTGCCTGCTGTTTCTGCAGCGTGATCGCTTCCTGCTCTGCCCCTTGCTTCCGCCTAAGATTCTCCTTTTTATTTTCCTTCCTGTTTCTCAGACATTCTTATCTTAGGGCTTTTGCATCGGCTGCTTACATTGCCTAAAACACAACTTCACAAAATATTGTTAAGACTTGGTCCCTTTCTTCTATTCCGTCCCCTTTATAGAGAAGATTTGGCTCTTAGCGAAAACCAACACCTTGTTCCCCACTTGCAACAGTTAAGATTTTTCATTGTCCAGCTTTATTTCTGTTCCAAGCCTTTGTTGCAAGTTGAGACATTGTTCTCTCTGATTTTCTATCCCTCCCCTAGAATGCAAGTTTCATAAGATCAGGATGATTTTGTTTTCTGTATTAATATCTCTAAGACCGGCAAGAACAAATAATATGTAGTAAAAGCTCAATAATGTTAAATTCAATAAAACTATGCTTCAACTAGAGTAGTTCTTATTTCTGTTATTGTTTTGCAACTAAGAGCATTTTAATTAGATAAATGGTAATCTAGTCTTTGCTAAAATTTAGTAGGGCATATAATGTGTCTCAGATGGAAAGAATATTGTAAATTATACAACAGAGACTCAAAGTGACTTCTTTGTATTTAATGTTTTCCACTCAAAGGAGTATATATATTTATATAAAACTAAGAAAAACTAATATATTCATTCATGGAAACCATTTGTATTGTGAAAGGAAAAACAGCCTCGAATGAAATAGGTATCATTTTAAAAATTTAAGGGTTTTCCTTTAAGAATTCTACCACATTATTCTGAGTAGTATACTTTATATTTCAACAAAATAGCATCGGTGGAACTTATCAGGGATTTGGTTTCTATAAAAGGTAGGACCTAGGGCTTCCATGATTGTGGAATTTATCATAAGTGGCAAGCTCTTTGCTAGATTCCTTATACATATTACCTAATAATGATATTTTCAAAACTCTTTTCTATTGAATATTACAGTTACTAATTTAGTGAAGAAGAACAACAAAAATATATGATGTTCTGAAATTAAAAAATCCAAAGGCCCTCAACTAAAAGTTGGCATCCAAAGCAAAAGCTTTAAATACCCAAACTCACTTAAAGATACTTTTTCTAATAAATACACAAAACTGTTGGTGGTCACACATTGTTAAAATATTGTATGAATAGCCATAGTTTGGAAACATAAGGACTAAAATGCTTCCTATAGTTATCAATCCATCATGAAGAAAAGTGTCTACTGAAAAAGTTTCCTTGTTGGTATTTTGCAGATAATATTAGATCTCTATTTAATAAAAATGTAATGATATAAATAAACACTAGGAATAATAACACTTGGCTACAAAACCACATTAGTAAGTGCTAGAGTCATTTATTAAAATTATATCAGAAAGTAGGGAGAGGAATATAAAGAAACAAGAAATAATAGTGATATTTATAGTTAATAATGACTAAAAGGTGAACTTTAAGCCTAGTAACATATTTCTGTAAAGACAAAAATAATTAAAGAAAAATTCTTAACAAAAACCATGAGTTAGAGAAAACAAAAGAACAATGTTGCTGAACATCGAGGAAATTTTCCTCAAAATATTTCATAGGAAATACATTATGAGCTAAAAAAGAAAATGATATATATTTAATAACAACAATGGCATTACTCATATGTAATGATAACTTACTATTGTAGGGGCAGGAATACTAAAGGGCAGATGATTGTCGTGTTATGATTTTGTGTGCTGAGCCTGGAAGATGCTGCAAAGTTGGGCCTGG
Organism: Pedetes capensis; assembly: GCA_007922755.1. Taxonomy (NCBI): domain Eukaryota; kingdom Metazoa; phylum Chordata; class Mammalia; order Rodentia; family Pedetidae; genus Pedetes; species Pedetes capensis. The sequence goes on along the minus strand of VMDO01013799.1, from coordinate 23,297 downwards.
AAAGTTTGAGTGTGATGTGTGTGACTGCTTCAAATCCATTGCAAGCCTTGCACCCCTTCCACCTGGCTGGCAGTGACCACTGCAGGACACAGCCAAGGTCCCAGGCATCTCAGTCACTCAGATCCCCCACTACAGCCACCAGTGAGAAGGGCACAGCCAGGACTGAAGTGGCCCTCAATACCTGTTTTCTAATCTATAACCCCATATGCAGCCATAGCACCTGGCATCCTATCCTGCCTGATCTCAAAAGCTAAGCAGGGTCTTCCTGGTTAGTCCTTGGATGGGAGACTGACTGAGAATAACAGGTGCTGCAGACTAGGGAGAAGGACCAGGCAATCCACTCCCAAGATAATCAGCCATTGAAAACCTTATGAATAGCAGTGAAACATTGACATAGTCTTGGGTATGGCACAATGTTGGGGAGTGTTTCATTCTGTTGTACATAGGGTCTTAATGAGTTGGACCTGACTCGACCACACCTAACAACGACAAACTATAGCCCTACTCAAAGAATTTTGATCAAGCAGATCAGACTTGTATTTAGGTTCTGTTTGAGCCCTCTGAGGGGCTCCCTTTGGACCTCTGCACCTGCAGCTTCAGCATCCACAGTTTCTCGTTTGGAGGAATGTGACCTGACTGTTTGGATACCTGTATGCCTGCCATTGGGTTCACTCTAGAAGGAGAAAATGCAAGAGTTACAATCACGGTAGCTGTTGGATTGACTCTGGGAATGGCAGCCAACAGAATCTATAGCTACCATCCCAGGCTCCAGCTCAGGACTATGCAGGTGGGGAGCAAATGCTGCACCATTGCTCTTCCATAGCTTCTACTTATCATCCCTTTACTTTTCATCAACCTCAGAAGATTCCAATGGGTAGTTAGTTTTTTTTCTCACTGTGACAGTTACCTGAGTGAAATGATTAAAAAGAGGAAAAATTACTTTTACTCACAGTTTCAGAAGTTCAGTCCCTGGACACTGGTTCCATTGTTTCTGGGATGGTCGTGAGGCAGAACATCATGGCGGATGGTGTGTTGGATCAAAGCTTCTTACTTCCTGGTGGGCAGGAAGCAGAGTGTAACAGGAAGGGGTCAAGGCCAAGATATACCATTCAAAGTCATGCTCTCAGCAACCTATTTCCTGCAACTAGTCATAGTCCCACCATCTCCCAATAGTCCATTCAAAATTGAATCCACCGGTGGATTAAATCATTAATTAGGTCCAAATTCTCTTGATCTAATTGTCTCTGGATATGCCTCCACAGGTACCTCCACAGAGGGGGGCTTTTTTAATCTCCTTGGTGCCTCTCAAGCCAATCAAGATGACAAACAAGATTAACCATTACAGGTTTGCTCCAAATGAGTGGAACAACATCAAAAACTACAGACCCATAAACATCCCTTTCTTTAAGAGGAGACTTAGCTGGTTTAGACAATGCTTTTGCAAAGAACACCACATCAAGAATTGAACAGGATTTGATAGGCATGACTTTGAGAACTATAACAACTTCAGTTCTGGCCAGTGAAGACCTTAGTGGTACACGTTTTACAGCAGTTCAAAATATAAAAAGCCTGATAAAATTTAATGAGGCATTGAAAGACAGAGATCTTCCGTATGTCACCTGTGAGGATATGGATCTTATGAAATTTGTAAAGAAACAAAAATAGAAGAAAAATTCAAAAACACTAAGGTATTAATAGCAAGTGTTTAAATTTAAGTATATATTAGTATAAGAAGTATATTAACTCTCAAAATCAGCTATTTGGAAACAGGAATTGCTCAGGAATTAAGTAAATCAGACATAGCCTCAGAACCCAGAAATTATTTCCAGGACTTTAAAATAGTGAAATGAAAATAGTGCTTCTGCTAACTGCTTTACAGTCATGGCTTGGAAGTTGCATGTATACCTTCAAGAATATAGACAGAAGATTGATGGACTTGAAAACTGACCATCTTGCCACTTAAGCAAATAGTTTATATATTATTACACAAGATTCACCAAGGGCTCTGAAGAAAACACGTCAACACTTATAGCTTTAGCTATATAATTTCAGTCTATTATTAAAAATGTGAAGGTGTTCAAGGAATAATACTTTCACTATGGAAAATTGTTTTTGAGAGATATTGCCGTTGTGTCTGAATCCGTATCAGAAGCAGGGAAGTGTCAGAATTTACAGAGCTTCTCAGAGACTTACCATTTCAGCAACATACAAATGAAGTAACCACTGTATCATCTCCACACTTAGCATTCAGAGATGGTAACAGGGCATCGGCCAGTTGTGGGGCTTAGTTTAGTTCACATTTAATTCAGGTATTAGTACTGACTTGGATTCAAATGGCTTAGGATTTTCAAACTGCAAGCTTTGGAACCAGTTTTTGTTTTAGAAACAGCACCACCACGGCCACATTTGGAAGAATAAATAAAATTTGAAGACTGTACCCACAAGCTTTGGCAGCTCAAATACCTTTGCACTTAACTTCAGCAATGCTGGCATCCTGGCCCCCATTGGCTGAAAGCACAGTGTATGCAGTTCTGTCTCTGCAGGCTTTGGAACAGGAGGACCACTCTTTCTATTGAGGAAACTTCCACCTGGACACAAGACAAAGAAATGATAAATATATGATCTGGTTTGTTATGAGAATCCATTGCAGAATTCTTCACTCTGTGTGTCTATTTTTCTAAAATTGATAACAGTAATTGCATTATCCTCCCCCAAGAGATTAATAAAGCTTTGATATTTTTCTCTACTCTGGAATTTGGACTGTCTTTGTATTTGTCATGTGGAATGGCTTTAAAAAAAAATAGAAAACCCACTAGTGTACTCTTCTTTATTTTGTAAAATATACTCTAATTATATTTCTGACCAGCAAAGCCTATCTTCTAGTTTAGTACTGATTAATAATTATGTTTTCATAGATAAATTTGACACTACATAGTTATATATGTATTTCTTTCTTATACAGATGAAACAATATCCAGTGTTTAGAGAAAAATCAGTTTGTTGTTTGATAAAGGTCTCTTGAACTACACTGTAGGGTATCTTTCATATAGAATAATGTACATGTTTGTGTATGTGTACACAATACATATTTACAGAAAGAATTTCTTGTTTCAAATTCTTTCCTACCTTTAAGGGTATTCCATTTTTTACTCTCTAAATTTCAAGTCTTCAGTGCATATAGAATGATGAGCTAGAGGCACCAACATTGTTGGCTGTTTTAAAACTTGTGGAAATAGTTACTGGCTTAAATATTTGGCTGACTGAACTTCACTGCCTCTAATCTTTTCCATTTGTGTTTCTGCTTTGATTTTTCTTAACTAAAACCCCTCCAGAAGAAGAGTGTTGTGGATCTTGTCAATTCTTTTATTATTCTGTATCGAGTACTTTTAGAATATTTACATGAATTCCTTTTTTTGTTGACCTATTTTTGTTTGTTTTTGCTTTTGCTTTCAACATTTAAGATTAGCCATCAGCAACATATTAGAACTCTAGCCAAATTGATTCTATGGAGGCAAAGGATACACTATTGCCTTTGTGAAAACTTTGCAAATTTTCCAGTGTAGAATTATTTCTTATATAATCGATGGTATTGACACAAAATAAAGTGGCTTTTCTGTCTCTTAACATTAATATCTTTTTTTTTTTGGTGGTACTTGAGGGTTAAATGCAGGAGCTCACACATACTTTGTAAGTGCCCTACCATGGGGTTGCCCAGTTTTTATTTTTTTATCTTAAGTCAGAGTCTCACTAAGTTATTCAGGCTGTCTCTAGATTCGAATTGGTGACTCTCCTGCCTTCACCTCCAAAGTTGCTGGGATTACAGGTGTAAGCCAGGGCCAGGTTTATTTCTTAATATCTTAATTGTTTAATGTAGAATAGAGAAGCAATACATTTAAAAATGTACTCTTTGTGTCAATCATTAAGTTTTCCCAGTCTTACCAGTTACTGGAGCACCAGATAGTAATATGGGGGCAGGTCAGGCTGTCTCTGTGTAATGTGCAAGTGAAAGTATTCATAAAAAGCCAGGTGCAGGGATACCAGCCTGTATTCCCAGCAACTCAAGAGGCTGAGGCAGGAAGATCACAAATTTGAAGCCAGAGGCAGCCTGTGTAACTTAGTGGTATCCTATCACAAGATAAAGTATTAAAAAATTAAAGGAAATTAAAAAAGGACTAGGGGCTGCAGCTCAGTAGTAGAGCACTTGGAAAGTATGTGCAAAAGTCTGAGAATTCAACCCTGTAGAATAGTAAAAGGGAGAGAAAGAGAGAGAGAGAGAGAGAGAGAGAGAGAGAGAGAGAGAAGAAATAATGGAAGGAAAGAAGGAATGAAGGAAGGAAGGGAGGGTGGGAGGAAGGAAGAAAGGAAAAAGAAAGAAAGAAAGAAGCAGTTAATAAGAGGAGAGCAAGCAGCAAGTAGTAACAAGGACATCTCTTCAAAGTGTGGCCTTACTCTGAAGTGAAGAGAGAAGCAATTAGATCCACCTATTTACCTTTTCAGTTCAGTTTCTAGATGTAATGTAAATGTGGAATATCACTGAAAATGGTTGATTTTATTTTTATTTTTATTTTCTTTTTTCTTTCCTTTCCTTTTTCTCTTTCTTCTTTCTTTCTTTCTTCCTTCCTTCCTTCCTTCCTTCCTTCTTTCTTTTTTTTTGATACTGGGAAGTTGAATTTCAGGGCCTCACAAAGTGCTTTGGAAGCACTCCAGCACTGAGCTGCACCTCTGGCCCATGTTTCTTTTTCTTTTTTCTTTTTTTTTATTTTGAGAAAGATTTTGCTAAATTATGCATGCTGCCTCTAGCCTTGAACTTGGGATCCTCCTGCCTCTGTTTCCCAAATCTCTGGGATTACAGATGTTGCCACCAAGCCTGGTTCAAAATGTTGTTGTTGTTTTAATTGCAGGTTTATTGTGTAATATATATCAAGTGAATAGATTTGCAGTCATTTTCACCAAGGCACTATATCTTTATAAAACCAATAATATGCATATTTATATGTTTTAATAAATATTGTTGTTATTGTTAGGTGTTGCGGAGCCAGGTCCTACTCATAGCGACCCTACGTACAACAGAATGAAGCATTCCCAGATTCTGTGCCAGGCACATGGTCTTATTTATGTTTAAGCTCATTGTTGCAGACACTGTGTAAATCCATCTATTTCAGGGTTTTCCTTTTTTTCATTGACCTGCCACTCTCCCAAACATGATGTCCTTCTCCAGGGATTGGTTCCTCCTAACAAGATGGCCAAGATATGTAAGATGCAGTCTAGCCATCCTTCTTTTTCTTTTTTGTTTATTTCTAGCTTCCAAAGAACACTCTAGTAAATATTATTTGGTTTTATTTATGAAAAGTGTTATAAAAATGTCTTGTTTATTTGCTTATAATTTTTTACCTTGATGCATTAAAAGTAGAAAAGATATTCATTTGTAAACATTGAACATTTTTAAAGAATTACTTCTCTATTACAACAATCTTCAAACCCAGACTGTACAAAAGGATAAGTAGGGTGATTTTGATATCTTGAAAACTCCTGTCAGAATTAAATATGTTATTGTGTCAACATTTTTTGAAAGAACATTGCATTGGGCTACAAAACTCTGACTATACCTTCTACTTTCTTTCTTAAGATAATTTTCATTTGATGTGTCCAACTGCTAGAAATTTTGTAATAGAGTCACTTTGGGAAGAAGCTCAGCTGAAACATCACTGAAGCCATTGCCTTCATTTATGTCAAGCATCTACCACTACACAACAATAAGATTTGGTGTGTCAAATGATATTAAAAAGTAAAATTGGAGCCTGGCATTTTGGCTTATGCATGTAATCCCAGTGACTCGAGAGGTAGAAGCAGAAGGATTGCAAGTTCGAGACAAGATGCAGCCTGTGTGAGCAAAACCCTCTCTCCAGATAAAAAATTCCAAACTGGGTTAGGGGTACAGCACACTAGTAGAGCTCTTACAAAGTACATGGGTTCAACCCAGTACCGCCAGAAAAAAAAGTATACTCAAAGCAGATATAAGAAGGTTTGGAAGTTATTGGGATAAAGTGTTCTACTTTAATGTGATTTTATAGCCTTTATTTCTTTATTTTCTGGTGATGTTCTACTCATAATGGTGGTTCTTAGTGGCCAAGAGACTTGTGGGGCAGATAAGCTTGACCACTTCAATTAATCAAATTATTCTACTATGAGTATCACAGATCCTTTTACCATTACCATGGGCTTTTAGCTTTGGTATACCATGTTAGTTGTTAGGTGCCATCGAGTCGAGTCCGACTCATAGCGACCCTATGTACAGCAGATCGAAACACTTGCCAATTCTGTGCCAGGCAAACAATCTTATTTATGTTTAAGCCCATTGTTGCAGACACTGTGTCAATCCATCTGGTGGAGGGTTTTCCTCTTTTGCGTTGACCTGCCACTCTTCCAAACATGATGTCCTTCTCCAGGGATTGATCTCTCCTGACTACATGTCTGAAATATGTAAGACGCAGTCTGGCCATTTTTGCTTCCAAGGAGCACTCTGGTTGTACTTCTTCTAGGACAGATCTGTTGGTTCTTTTGGCAGCCCATGGTATATTCAATAGACATCTCCAGCACCACAATTCAAAAGCATCAATTCTTTTTCTGTCTCTCTTGTTCAACGGTCCAGCTTTCACAACCATATGATGCGACTGAAAATACCATGGCATGAGTCAGACGCACCTTCATCTTCAATGTGACATCTTTGCTTTTCAATACTCTAAAGAGATCTTTTGCCACAGCTTTTCCTAGAGCAATGCGTCTTTGGATTTCTTGACTGCTGCTTCTACGGGTGTTGATTATAGACCAAGCAAAGTAAAATCTTGGACAACCTCAATCTTTTCTCCATTTAATGTGAAGTTGCGTGCTGACCCGGTTGTAAGGATTTTTGTTTTGTTGATGTTTAGTCGTAACCCATATTGAAGGCTATGATCTTTTATCTTCATCAGTGAATGTTTTAAATCCTCTTCACTTTCAGCAAGCAAAGTGGTGTCATCTGCATAACGCAGGTTGTTAATGAGTCTTCCTCCAATCTTGATGCCACGTTCTTCCTCATACAGTCCAGCTTCTCGGATTATTTGCTCAGCGTATAAATTGAAGAGATAGGGTGAAAGTATACAGCCCTGACGCACACCTTTCTCAACTTTAAACCACTCAGTGTTTCCTTGGTATACCATAGACAAGTCAAATAATTATAGTTCAGAAAACCCCACTTATCTCCAAGTGGTACATTATTTAACACAGAAACTCCTCTTTTCCGTTACAAATTCCACAACTCTCAAGAGTTCTTGGCATTTTCTCATATTCACTATGACATCTGCTCCGAAGAGCAGTGCTCCATTTTCCTCTGTGTCAAAAATTATATAACTTCTATCTATGAGCTGAAAAATTTGAAATAATCTATGGCAGAATAAGTATGCCTTATCAAGGGATGCCTGTCCCTCTTCCCCCTTTAACAGATAACAACGTGCAAGGTAACAGAAAACTGTAACATCCACTAGTTCTGTATAATCCTGGGGAAGAAATTACCCAGAGCAGCTTGGCCTCAAGATCCCTGCTGTCTAGAATAGTTCCCCTATTTCCATCTGAAGTCAGTTTCAATATATGCAAAGTTTCACTTTCAATTAGGAATGATCAAGGGAACAATAAAAAAACAGTGCCTAGCACACTGCCCTCTACTAAATCCTAATGGCTAAGGCTAAAATGGGGTTTTTTCATGCCAAATCATCAGGACTCAAAAGCACAGACAGGTTTTGATTAGAGAGGAGAGGAACTTTGCAATTTATGTTACAAGAGAAATGGAGCAGAGAGCCTGGCCAGAAACTGACTGCAGAGATTTGGATCAGATATGGACGGAAGTGCTAGCTGGGCAAACAGGGAAGTCATTGCTTACCTACCTTATTATTTCTCTTTCGTTTTCTCTACAAACTGACTTCCTTTGGTTTGGTCCTTCATTCATCCACAAAGGTTTATTTTTTATTTCTTTATACTCTTAACAAGCTTATGTTACTACATGTGCATCAGAGCTATTTCAGGTGTCACTGCATAATTTACAATAAATGTTTTGTCATTGCCAAGTCATCTTTAAACATCTGATGGCACCTATATTATCTTTTCTTATCTAAATCATCTATCAATATTTCTTAACCTTTAATGAGTGTATGAACAACCCAAAGATCTCATTTATGAGCAGATTCTCATTCATAAGGTTTTGGGCCAGTGAGAAGAAACAAAATTTCTACATTTCCATGAGTTTATAGCCCTAGCCATACCACTGTGGGACCAATCCTTTCAGATCTCGGAAGTTAAGCAGGGTAGGGCTTGGTTAGTATGTGGATGGGAGACAGCCTGGGAACACCAGGTGCTATACACTTGGGAGAAGTACCCGGAAATCCACTCCGCAAAACAGTCAGCCATTGAAAACCCTATGAATAGCAGAGAAGCAGGATAATAGTGTTTTCTCTGTTGTACATAGTGTCACTATGAATTGAACACTGATTCGATGGCACTTAACAACAGCAACAACACACTGTGTAAAGCACAATTCACCTTGTCTTTTGAATGTTGTTTAATCTTCACAACAATCCTTTGATGTAGGGTAATCACAAAGAAAATTAAGTTATGGGGAAATCAAGGACTGTACCCACTGCCCTCCTGACAGTCATGGAGAGCTAAGAACCCACGGCTGACATTTTAACCCAGCTGGCATGCATCTTCCCTGAAATACAGCTTGCTGTCCATATTTTTATAATTGTTGTTGTTAGGTGCCTGTTGACTTAGATCCCACTCATAGCAACCGTATGTAAAACAGAAGGAAACACTCCTCAACACTGTGCCATGCCTGGCACTATGTCAGTGCGTCTCTGCTATTCATAGGGTTTTCAATGGCTGATTGTTTTGGGATTGCTTTCTGAGTGGGTTGCCAGGTCCTTCTACCATTTTGCGGTACTGGGGATTGAACTCATGGCCTCAGAGAGTCAGAGTGGCACTCTACCAACTGAGCTAACTGCCAGGCCTTTCTATACTTAGTTTTATCCAAGTATTTTCCTTAAACCAAAAGATCTCATAAAGGTCTTAGTCAATTTAATAAAAATCCAATAATTATGTTAATGAAAAAATGTAGAGCTATGCTCACCCATGAGTGACACTTCACCTCAACATTTATGTGCCTTATCTGGACACTCAAATATCCTTAGGGTATGTGCAGTGCAGTATTTCCCTTACTAATGGGTTTGTTCTCAAAACACTGAGTATTTATTTTGCATCATTTTGCAGCACATAGTATATATCATGCTACAGGCTATTTGACATACTTTCAGCACCACAGAGTCAAAAATCATAGTGTCAAGGCTGGGCTCGTGTGTGATCTTTGGGGGACTGTTATCCTCTTTGCTTTTATAATAAACTCCTTAGCTGGGCTTGGTTGTCTGTTCCCTAGGGCAATTCAGTCCTTTCAGCAGTGATACTGGAGTCCTTTTCCTGATGCTTGGTGTTTTCTGCAGGATGCATATCAATACTGAACATAATTTTTTTTCTCGTGTATCCTCTTGGCAAAAACATTCAACTTTAAAGATACATATCTTAGATCTCCAAGTAATAATTGTAAGGTTATCCTAGGCTCTTCCTCTATAAACAATTGTGTTCAAGTTATAAACATTTTCAAATTATTTTTTAAATGTGTAATTTAAAAATTTTCCCTGGTTCTGATAATTAGAGAATTAGTATCCATTTGTTTCTGCTTAAGAATGAGTAAATGGAAAGAAATGAAAAAGACATAAACCTAGGGCTTCAGTTAACACAAAATGAATCTTTAGAAGTTTAGTTATTTTGATTTGAAATAAAAGCCTGACACTTAAGAAAAACTTTAAAATTGCTTTGTCCAGGAAATAGACTTTAAAAAATCCCAATGACATTTCTATTAGTGAGATGCTTTCAGACCAGAAGAGTACACATGGGTCTAGGGGTGTAGCTTAGCACGGAACGCATGCTTAGCATGGTGAAAGGCACTTAGTTCAATCCACAGCACAAAGAACAGAGCAAAGGGAGAAAGATAAGATTGCAATTTGAAAACAGCAACACTAGGAATGTCCTCTCAGAAGGTATATTTTGATGAACACACAGGTCACTTGAATACTATTTGTTAGACACTAGGGTGATGTTTCTGAAACACTATAAGAAGTTTCTGTGCTCTGAGGTCACTTCCTCTCAGCAGCAAGCCCTTCTTCTGAACCATCTGGGCATCTTTTTTGTGGTACTGGAGGTTGAACCCAGGGCCTTGCACTTGCATGCTTTGCAAGTGCTGGACCACTGAGCTGCACCCCCAGCCCATTTTTTTTACCTTTTTGAGACAAGATTTCGCTAAATTACCCAGACTGCCTCTGGTCTCGAACTTGTGATCCTCCTGCCTCCGCCTCCCAAGCCCTTGGGATTACAGGTATGTGCCACCCCACTCAGCTTGCCATCTGGGCATCTTAACATCCAAGATCCTCCATGGTGGCCACGAACATATCCACTCTAGTCTGAATAACTTCTATAGGAAAAACTTCATGACAAACATATTATATGGTGTTATGTACCATGTTAAAAGTATTATAAGGTCAAAATAAAAAGATAAGAGCAATATTAAGATAAAGCATTCCTTTAAAATCTTAAACAATTCAGAGCTGATAACCAACATATTAGTTGATCATTAGCTCAGGAAGATGTGATTATACTTGGAGAAATAGGACAACAATAATATTATTTTAATATAATATACAATTTTATTATACCACATAATGGTAGTTTATTGTGTATTAATATCTAATATATAATTATAATGAAGATGTTATATTATTATAATTTTTCAAAGTTTATAAAGTGCTTTAAAGTACTCCATTTTGTGTCAGTATTTGTAGGATTGAGTGAATACATGAAGAGATTCCAGGAAAATAAAAACTGGAGATGGGCAATACCTTTTCTGCTTTATCAAATTTCTCAGTATTACAGACATAGTGAAGTAGACTATACATGAAAGTCACCAGCTGACAAGACTATTTTTACTTGAAAATAGGCTACCTGAGTTAGCCTAATAGGGAAATCTTCTGTGTTTTAATCCTTACCAAGTAATCTGCAGTAACCTGATATTAAACAATCCACAGTTTTTCATATTATTCTGCTTCCTTCTTTCCACCTTACAAAACCCTCTGTCGTTGCCCAGTGGAAATTCTTAGTAAACTTTGTAGAATAAAGGCGGCTGCAGTCCACTCGTCTCTTGAGACTTCTTCATAAAGGATAGTGTAAAGCCAGGCATGGTGACACATGCCTGTAACTTATTAAGATCCTGACTCAAAGTAAAACATAAAAGATTGGCTTGGGGCAGCCCAGTGGTAGCCCACTTGGAAAAGGATAAGTGAGGCCCTGGGTTCAAACCCCCAAGTACAGAAAAAAATAATGTAAAATTTTATTCATTAATCAAAAATTCTTAATTGAATAAAAAGCTATATCATGTTATTTTCCATATTCTACTAAATATTATAGTGATCTTAATTATGAATAAATCATTTAACAGAATCAACACAATTCAAATCAAACTGCCTAAAGATTTTGGGGGAGCCCTTGAAAAATAAATATAAAATGTGTATCAAAGGAAAAAGGCCCAAATATACCCAAAATAATTGTCTTGCCAGATATTAAGATTTAGAGTAATCAGGACTCTGGGACATTCAACACAGTCATATGACAACAGAGAAAGCCCTTTATTTTTCTACACAATTTGTGCTAGAAGATACATTATAAGTTAGAGGGGAAAAGATGGGTTATTTAATAGATGGCATGTTAAAATTACACATGCAAATGGGAAAAAACTGAATACTCCCACTGTGAAAATATAAACTTTGGATACACTAAAGATGTATGTGCCAAATGTGAAAACTTTTAACATTTCACTGGCAGTCAGTAAATCAGCTGTTAAGCCATTCAGATGAGAAGTGCTTTCTTAAGTAGAATTGATACCATAAATCATTAAAGATGATTAATTTGACTACATTAAAATTAAGAATGTCTATGCATCATAAGACACCATAAGGAGAATCTGAAGACAAGCTACATAATTTTGGATAGGATTCTTGTACCATATATAACCCATTAAGAATTAATATTCTGACTATATTATCTATAACTATTTATGAGCTTTAATCGACTGAAAAATAGGTTAAGCAGACATCTACAAAAGAGTGAACAAGAATCACTAATTTATTGGTAGGAGTATAAATTGGTACAGCAACATTGCAAAACATCTCCAAAAGCTCTTGAAGAAGGGAGAATTCTTAACTAGCTAATAATTCCTTAGAGAGTTTTCACAAAAAAATGGCATTATAGTTATCAGTTACCTGAAATATTGACAACAGAAAGACATAATTCTGTGGGATAAAAGTAGCATACTTCTTCATAACAAACTTCTAATACTAATACATAATACATAGTTTTAGACTTGAAATAATTCCACCCTTTAAATCTTAACATTTTAGTATTAACATTTAATATTTTAATATTTTGTTAAAAGTAAATAAGACAAAATAAAATCAGATAAACAATCAAAAACAAAATGAATAATTAAAAAACCACTTTAAGCTAACAAGGCCTCTGTCTCCATTTGGTTCAAGAGCAAATAGAAACCTAATTAAGACGTAAAATTCTATTCATTCCACATTACCATCCAGCAAAACCTAAAGTTACATGGCAGTAGGCACTTCACTCCTCCTTTAGATGGTGTAGGTTGATCAGCAAAGAACTTAAGAAATGTGTACCAAAGTGAATTATTTTCCTTCACTCTGGGCTTGATGCTTCATTTTCACCTGTCATTTTTCTTCTTAAAAAAATAAGGAAATAAGTCATTAGCTCTTACAGTCTTGCATTCCTTTGAACTTCCCTGGGCCTATCTCCAACCCCTGTACCTAGGTAAAACAAATTGTAATTGTTAATTCTCCCAGCTGATAATGTTCTTTCGTGAACCAGCTAGAAGCAATTAATAAGTTTCTAATATCGCTGACTCTGTGAGATGATGTCTGTCAGATCAACAACACAATTCCTGGCATGTTGTAGGTGCTCAGTCATCCTTAATCTTTTATTTTAGGATTGCACACCCCCTTCTTGAATTCAATACCGTGCTTGCATACATCTCAGGAATTTTGTCTGGAAATTTATCCACCCCTAAAGAAGTGTTGAGATACTTGAATGGAGTTTCTAATCAGTGCTATTTTTTTTAAATAAACGGGACTCCTATATGATTCTCTATTACATAATGGGAAGGATATGTGATTCTTTGAAAGCTTTTTACAGTTAAAACGAGTCACTGCCTCAAACACATTACTGAACTTGCACAAGGGTGGAGAGAAACCCAAGTCTGAGCTTCTGACCTATGTCTTTTTGCAAGCACTCTGAAAGTGTAACAATAATAACGTGGAAATGACACCTCTTCCTTTTTAGCTCACTTTGCTTAGCTTTACATTGGTGGAGGATTTACATCCCCCCCCCCCCTTATTTCTTCAAGGGACTGAGGGAAATTCAATGCCAGGTAGCTCCGTGAATTTGCATTGACTGCTCAAGCTACTTTCATTTGGTATCATTTTCTTAACAATACACAACAGAGGCAGTTGGGAATTGTCCCTACAGTAAAATCTAGCAAGGCTAGAAAAAAATCCTCTAATTTCAGAGATTTATGTTCCCTTTTCACAAATACTGCAGTCAGAAACAGGAATGATATAATGAAACGTTTGTGACACCCGTGAAGAAGGTCTGCACTGGTCATTAGGAAGTGAGGGAAGTCTTCACAGGTCTGCATGAGTAATTTGTAAGTGAGACAGTACCAAATGATACGTCGTTCCCCTGGCTTTTTTTCCAAATGGTTGGAAATCCCTTGATATAGGCATCACTTTGGAAGTGGATGTGGAATTTTACTTAAACTACATATAGTGAGGGATTGACCCTTTAGGTGTGAGACTTGGCAGCTGAGCTACATGGAAAATACATAAGTAGTAGAAGAAATCCAAACACTAGGGAGAAGTGGATGCCAATGCATCATTCACGTCTGTGGCAGTCACTGCTATGTGGGTTCTTAGGTTGGCAAACAAGGTACCAAATGATTGCTGCGTATAGCTTAATGCTCAATCCTCCGTCATCTCTGATGCTGCTGTGTAATTAATTCCTTTCTGTGATTGGAGGAGTTCTTTCTATCAGAACCATCACAGGGAAAAATTATTTCTTAGTTTCTGTACAAAGCTGTTTCACCTATGCTTTGAAACAAATGATAAAACAAGAAATCAGAGAATTTCAAGTGAAATTTCACAAATATCTTCTACATATTAATTGCAGGCTTCCAAATATAGATATTCAACAAATATTTGTTGAATTAACTGGATTCCCGAATAGTTCTGCTGTTGTCATTCAATCTAAGAACTATGTAGAACCATTCCCAACAGTAATAAAACGGAGTACTTTAGCTTTTCCCTATACAGATAAGAATCACATGAGCAATTTGACTTTTAAGAACTTAGAACCTGTGAGTTTGGGAGCAGTAATGTTCTAATTGCCTGCAGCTATAGTCCTGTGGCATCCGATCCCCTCAGATGTCAGAAGCTAAGCAGGGTTGGGCCTGGTTAGTACTTGGATGGGAGACTTCCTGGGAACACCAGATACTGAAGGCTTGGGAGAAGGACCTGGCAACCCGCTCCCAATAATTAATCTGCCATTGAAAACCCTATGAACAGCAGAGAAGCACTGACAATAGTGTTTCGCCTGTTGTATGTAGGGTTGCTATGAGTTGGATACCAACTCGACGGCACCTAACAACAACAACAACAACAATGTTCTCATTGGGGCTGGGATTTAGTTCAGTTGGTAGAGCACCACTCTGCAGTCTCTGAGGTCTCGAGTTCAATTCCCAGCACCAAAAATGGGAGAAGGATGTGGCAACCCACTCCCAAGGCAATCCTGAAACAATCTGCCATTGAAAACCCTATGAGGGTCAGTATGAGTCGGACACAACTCGACGGCACCTAACAACAATGTTCTCCTTGCTATTTTCTTTTTAACCTTCATGCCACTTATGTTGAAAATAACAGCAGATTTACATGGTTAAATCAAAGGTAAATCCTTAGAATTATGCTGAATAGTGGAATGTGCTGCTAAGTATCTCCATATATTTGTTATGGAGAAAATGTTGGGGGACAGTGTACATCTTGCAATTGTAGATCCTTCCCTTTTCAGATGCAGGATATGAAGTTGACTATAAAGGAGAGGAGACCTAAGAACTTACATAGCACATTACTTCTCTCAAAACATCAGACAGATATATTTTAATATGGGGCAGACAAAGAGAATCTGGGAATCAATGCAGCATGTAGAATAATATTTGAGTGGCAACACAATACTTTAGATATATTTGCTATTTATAAATGGTGCAATTTTTGACAGATTCAGTAGCTAGATTTTAGTATTTTTGGTTAATGATATTAGATTGTTGTTCATTTATAAAGCAGCTAGCAAAGTACCTATGCCTGCAGCTGTAGCCCTGCTGCATCTGATCCCGTCAGATCTCGGAAGCTAAGCAGGGTCAGGCCTGGTTAGTACCTGGATGGGAGACCGCCTGGGAATACCAGAAGCTGTAGGCTTGGGAGAAGGACCTGGCAACCCCTCCCAAAAATCAATCTGCCATTGAAAACCCTATGAATGGCAGAGAAGCACTGACAATAGTGTTTCCCCTGTTGTACAGAGCGTCGCTATGAGTCGGATACCGACTCGACGGCACCTAACAACAACAACAACAGCAAAGTACCTAGCACATTTTTGATACTCAGTAGATGCTACTTACCACCCACTTTCTCCAGTCTGATCTCTCGTGAGAATGTTTGTCTTCCCATCCATGGTCATCTTCACTTGTTTTTCTCTATTAGTACACTGTAAATGTCTTTAAACTTACTAAAATGAGTAAGTTTAAAATGAGTAGAGCACCTAATGAGTATGGGCTTTTAGCCATACCACCCTGGCATCCAGTCCTATCAGATCTTAGAAGCTAAGCAGGGTCAGGCCTGGTTAGTACTTCGAAGAGAGACCACCTGGGAACACCAGGTTTGGGAGAAGGACCTGGCAGCCCACTTCTGAAACAGTCAGCCATTGAAAACCCTACAAATAGCAGAGAAACACTGACAATAATGCCAGGCATGGCACAGTGTAAGGTAGTGTTTTATGTTGTATATAGTGTTGCTATGAGTCGGACTGGACTCAAGGGCACCTAAAAACAATAAGTGAATATGGGTTATCAAAAATAAAAAAGGAAGACAAAAATCTGTAAAGAAACAAAAAAAGTAGTAGAGTCAGGTACTGAAGTGTTGAGAAGAGAAATGCCTTACAATTTTCAGAAAAAACAAAGAGCATTTAATAGTCTGGTTAGCCAGTATAGATGCCCTGTTATTAGCATTGAAAAAGATACAGAGATATTAATAATACTTGTTTTATTCTGATAGCCTCAGGAATACTCATTGACAAAGATTTTCTCCTTGACCAAATTCCAGCCAGAATCTTTGCAGCCCTTTCTTTCCTAACAAAGACTCAAACAACTATGTTCTAACATAGTTTCTAACAGATGGAGGTCACATCCTTAGTATGACTGCTGGCCCCCTTAAAGTGCCTCTCTGAGGAAAGTCCAGACTACCAAAAGCATTTACTATTTATACCAAGTAACACCTGCCCTGTCTCCCAAACTTTGTCTCAGTAGGAGCCTAACTTCTCTAAGCACACATTTTTAATCCCTAATGGGGTTCATATGGACCACACACCCACATTTTGTAATTTTTATTTCTGTAACTCTCCTGGGCCCCAACCCTCAATACCCATTTCCTCATTTCCATTTACAATCCTGAGTCAGCTCTGTACAATTTGAAGTCAAATTCAGTTCATAATCATGCTGGACTCTTTTTCTTTACTACAATACTATAGCATATCACTGATAAAAATATCTTTTTACCACTTTAACTACTATCTGGCTTTGTTTACCTTTAAACCTTATATAGACATTGTAACTCACCAGAATCTTTGGTATTTTCTCAGCTAACTGTAACAGGGAAACAGTTGTTGTTGTTGTTAGGTGCCGTTGAGTCAGTATCTGACTCATAGCGACCCTCTGTACAACAGGGGAAACACTATTGTCAGTGCTTCTCTGCTGTTCATAGGGTTTTCAATGGCAGATTGATTTTTGGGAGGGGGTTGCCAGGTCCTTCTCCCAAGCCTACAGCTTCTGGTGTTCCCAGGCAGTCTCCCATCCAGGTACTAACCAGGCCTGAACCTGCTTCGCTTCCAAGATCTGACGGGATCGGATGCCACAGGGCTACCGCTGCAGGCAAGGAAATGGTAGAGATTATTAATACCATCATCTGTATTTCTTATTCTTATCCCTAAAGCTAGCACAGGTTTGGGATAGATTTTAGTGCACTGAAGAAATTTGAGGATATTAAAGGATACGTGGCATTTGCACCTTTTCTTACAATTGACGCTCATGATATTAATAGCAAAAAAATTATATTGGGGGTACGGAAAAACTGTTATTGGATTTGATCTTCATTGTGCTTCACAAAATCAGGGTAATGAACCACTTTCTTTATGAAGAGGACTGAAGTTACTAGATGTGGTTAGAATGCTTTCCCTGTGTTCTATCATCTTTCCTGTCCCTCACATGTCTGTCAATTTCCCATACTGTGGAAGCTAGCATGTTGCTGTGGTGCTGAAAGCTATGCCATGGGTATTACAAATACCAGCAGGTATCTGCACCTATATTACAGATACCTGGAATACCTGTTACCAAAATTAAGATACCTGGAATGAGAAAGAAAAAAAGTAAGTACAAGAGCTATTTTCAAGCAAGAAGCAATAAGACTTTGAACATTCCTGGAAGTGGGGAAATTATACAAAGGGACTATTGATTGTGATTTTAAGGCTTTAAACATAGATACCTGCAAGTACACTGGTACCATTAGCAAAATAAGTTTTAAAAATGGAGGGTGATATAAAATTGATTTGCATTGTGTATATTACTAATTTCTCTATTATTGTGCTTAGAAAGAATATTGCTTAGCTAAATTAAAAATTTTTTCAGCAGCAATATACAATTTTTTGATGCATAAATACAAGCACTTTTATAAAAAGATTTTTTAAACATTTTTTTATTGTGATGACTATGTGACACTTAAAATTGCT
Organism: Pedetes capensis; assembly: GCA_007922755.1. Taxonomy (NCBI): domain Eukaryota; kingdom Metazoa; phylum Chordata; class Mammalia; order Rodentia; family Pedetidae; genus Pedetes; species Pedetes capensis. The sequence continues at coordinate 5,051 of VMDO01013799.1, read as the reverse complement.
ATTTGTTAAATGACTAAATTGTGGAGATAAATATTCTTTGGTGTGTCTGTAAAACATATATTTTTAATGTTCTGTTCTGTTGGGACTCAAAAGTAGAAAAATGAAATGTAATTTTATTCAATAAGGACTAATTGCTTATTTACAAGTCTTAGGAAATGGTAGCAGCGATGTTCCTTGTTAAATTTTTCAGTGAGAAAAGTAAAAATAAACAGGTCTCTCTTTTAACACTATGTTTTATTATAGTAAATAGAATTATGTGCAACATATCCCAGTTTCTTTTTTCTTCAACATTTCCATTTGTTGTTGGTTTTTTTTGCCTCACAACTGCTGAGTTTGAGAAAATCAGAGAGATCAAAATTAGATCAAATTAACATTTTTTTCAGAAATGTATACTGAAAAGATGCTTTGTTCTGAAACTAACGGAAATTGAAATGTTAGTTGAGATTCTGTAAAGTCTATAATTTGTGAAGTGTAGGGATTGTTTCAATCAAATCAAATTAATTGCTCATCTGCATAAATGAACAATTATGAATCAATAACTTAATTTTCCTAAAAATGCTTTTTCTGAGGTACTGATTGGAGTAAAATAACATTTTGGCACCATGATTAGTATGCATATACTAGTTGATTCACTCTATAGCTTTTTGGAATGAGGAACATAAAAAAATATAGATTCACTTTGATAAATTACTTTCATGTTTGTTTTCTTTTCATATAAGAATACAGTGTTAATCTTTATTGCCTGAGGTAAATTTTAATTATATATATGTATGTATGTATATGTGAGGAAGGATTGTTATGAATTATATGAGGAGCTCCTATGATATTAATGGGGTGAGTTTATCCAATAGATATTTAGGAGTATTACCATGTACTATAAACTAAAAAATAAAATGAAACAAAGATTAATAGTACTCTGTACCTGCTATTGGAGGGCCGGTGGATAAGCACAGAGTAGTGTGTATAAGAGGAAATTAATGAACTGTGTGATGAACCACTATGGTGACATGACAATAGTGGCACGTAACAGTTATGAACTGTGAGAAGTTTCACCATGGCATTTATGTTACAACAGTCTTGAGCTGAGTAAATGGGGCTGCAGTAATGTCATGTGGACCTTCTCCCAGGAATAAAAGAAGAGTACATGCTCCCAGGCTTCTTGCACCTAGATAAATCCATGTCACTAGGAGACATGTGAGCTAGAGTGATTTAGGCAACTTCTAGAACAGGCCTTTAAAAGTCCTAAAAGATCTTCTGTGTTTGTGCTTTTCTCTGGCAGCTGGAGGCAAAGGCCTCTGGCACAATGGGTCACAAAATGTGAGGGATTTGGATCCTTAAAGCCAGTCTTGAGAGGATTGTTCTCAGAAGAATTGCTCTACTTGATTGGAATTGTTAGCCAGTATATAATGTGCTGAGACACTGCATTGTTGGTTAGAGCTGCTATCATCCTTTATCCTGTCTAATGTGTGATCCCCTAGTGAAATAAATGCAAAGCAATCTGGCACAAAGGAGGAGATGGATAAGGGGATTAAGGTGATTTAGTGTATCCGAGACATTTAAAATAATTAAGACAGAATATGCCTGCAGCCGTACCACTGTGGCATCTGATCCCATCAGATCTCTGAAGCTAAACAGGGTTAGTTCTGGTTAGTAGTTGGATGGGAGATTGCCTGGGAACACCAGGTCTGACAGGCTTGGGAAAAGGACCCGGCAACTCACTCCCCAAAAACAATCAGCCATTGAAAACCCTATGAATAGCAGAGAAGCACTAACAATACTGTTTCACCTGTTGTATGGAGGGTTGCTATGAGTCAGACATTAACTTGATGGCACCTAACAAGAACAACAAGGAGCCCGATTATTTTGAAAGTCGTGTTTTAAACAACTGCATATGCTTTGATAGCAACTTTGGGTATGATCCTGAAAAAAATTGGAGCCAGTTGGTGTTTAAATGGGCTGGGAGTATGCACAAAGTGAGTTCCTTCTGTTTTTCTATTTATTTTCTCCTCTTATTTTACTGCATTTTAAAGATATTTCTCAGATAGAAATAGCAAGACTTTTTGATTGATTAAATACAATGAAGCAAAAAATTCAAGGATCAAATTTAGGGCAAAAATTTTCTGGTTGAGGATGGTCAACACCATAAACTGAAATTAGAGATTAAAAGGTGAAGATGAACACTTTCTTGCAAGGGTCAAGAGCTGATAGAGATGTTTCTGTTACTAGGTTGGATCACTGAGTTGGATCTGACTCATATTGACCCTATGTACAAAAGAACAAAACATTCCCTAACGCTGTGCCAGGCACATGGTCTTTTTTATGTTTAATCCCATTGTTGCAGGCACTTTGTCAACCCTTCTAGTTAAGAATCCTTTTTTTCATTGACTTGTCAGTCTCCCAAATATGATGTCCTTCTCCAGGGATTGGTCCTTCCTGACAAAGTGTCTAAATCACATAAGACACAGTCTAGCTATCCTTGCTTCCAAGGAGCACTCTGGTTGTACTTCTTCTAGGACAGATCTGTCGATTCTTTCATCTTCAGAACCATAATTCAAAAGCATCAATTCTTCTTCTGTCTCCCTTATTCAATATCTAGGTATCAAAACCATATGATGTGACTGAAAATACTATGGCATGAATCAGATGCACCTTTGTCTTCAATGTGACATCTTTACTTTTCAGAACTTTAAAGAGGTCTTTTGCAGCAGCTTTTACCAGTGCAATGCCTCTTTTGATTTCTCTACTGCTGTTTCCATGGGTGACGACTGTCACCCATGGAATCAAATAAAGCCAAGTCTAGGACAACTTCAGTTTTTTCCTCTATTTATTATGAAGCTGCGTACTGACCCAGTTGTAAGGATTTTAGTTTTGCTGATGTGGATCTACAATTCATAGTTGTTAAATTATTAAAGCTCTCTGAAACTTTCAGCTTTCTGTATTCAGTACTGGGAATTGAACCCAAGGTCACTCACATACTAGGCAAGTGCTCCACAATTGAGCTACATCCTCAGTATCTTTTGACTTTTCATTTTGAGACACGGTCTTACAAAGTTGTGCAGCCTGCCTCAATCCTGCTAATCTCCAGCCTCCAGAGTTGTTGAGATCACAGGCATATCCCACAGTGTCCAGCAAATCTTTGATATTTTTCTTTAATTCATCTTTTATTAAGTGAATCTAAGCTTCCTGGGACACTAGTCATTTTTATTTCTCTGAAAATTAAAATTAATATTTTAGAGGAATATATTTGCATATATCAGGAGATAGGAAGAGTATTGAATCTTATCTGAGCTCTCTGTTCCTGGAAAGCATCAATGGCAAAGAAAACCCCACTTTCTTGTGTTCCAGCAAATGCTGACTGCAAAAGAAAACTGGGCTTTCACATACTTCAGAGTAAAGCCCACTTTTACCCTATTCCTAGGATTCTCTTAAGATCCATTTACATCCTTGCTCATGATTCCCATGGACTAGCTCATGACCCAATGCTTACCTGCTAGTATAAAACTAGGTTCTCCTATGAAACTAGGTTCTCCTCACTTTCTTTGGCATGTTACTTATTAATGAATGTTTTTGCCTATGCAATTGCATGAACAAGATCATGTCTGTAGATATCCAGTAATTCCCTTTTCCAGCATTTGCACCATTATTCCAATGGCATTGGACCTCACCTTTGGATCTCTTTCTTGCCACAGAGTAAATAGCCTGGTGCTCTATCTCTTCCTGAATGGAAATCTAAAAACCAAAAGTGAGTCCAGCTCCTAGTCTCATGTTCTGGAATCTTGTCTGTTACTAGCACAGTAAGGATCTGATTTTGACTATTTTAAAGTCCTCCTTTGAATTCTGGTGCCAAATTCTTTTGCAGTCAAAGTCTGATCCTTTCACAATTGGGTTAATGGCTTGTGGAGCTCTTGTCACTGTTGGGTAAATAATGACAGACACCTGGTGTGTTAGATTCTTCTGCTTGTCTATTCATCTGTTTGGGCTCAAATCCATTCAGAATTCCATGCCCGCTAGAATGTGCATATTTGGAGTAGTAAGTTTTGTACTTCTGCTTTTGTGTTTGACTCAGGCTGAAATTTTAGTTGAAGCTATACACTTCTTGTAACTGTGGGAATATTTACATGTCGATAAATTAGAAAAGTCTTTACTTCTCATTATGTGTGTAATATCTACAGCTGTACCAACCTGGAGTCCGATCCCTCAGATCTCGAAGGTAAGCAGGGTCGGGCCTGGTTAGTCCTTGGATGGGAGACCACCTGGGAATTAACAGTGCTGTAGGCTTGGGAGAAGGACCCGGCAGCCCACTCCAAAAAACAATCAGCCACTGAAAACCCTATGAACAGCAGAGAAGCACTGACATAGTGCCAGACATGGCACAGTGTTGGGGAGTGTTTTGTCCTTTTGTAGATCGGGTTGCTTTGAGTAAGACCAACTCCATGGCACCTAACAACAAACAATATATCTATAATATTTCCTACCTCTGGATAGTAGGTTATACATTCTCTTATAAAAGATCCATTATGATTGGTTTAGAGATAAATACATGAATATTCATTTTAAAAGCTCTGCACATTAAAGAAAATTGAACTTATGCTTTCAATGTGCCAAAAATATGCTTATAGAATTTGTCTCAGCAACTTTCTAAGAATTCATATTAACAAAATTTATGTACAGCCTTTGGAAACAAAAATAGTTTAATATTTTGGATTAATACAGATATATGTTAACAGGTAAAATAGTTTTAAATATTAAATGTAACACAAACATAAATTTTGGATTTTTAATTAGTAATTTTTTTAGTTAGTATACAAATGAGTAGGGTTTGTTATGACATTTGCATACATGTATATTATTGTACATTGCTCATATGTACCTCCTTGTGTCCCCCTCACATCGACCTACTCCTGCTTATCTCTCCTATTCACAAATGGTCCAATTTTGGCTTGCCAAATGTGCACTTTGATTCTATGAAGATACATTCTTCCTAAATATTCACAATATGCTTATTGAAAAAGCTAGCATTAATTTTATTAAATGTTTGATTATTAAAAATT